>JAXIVJ010003848.1:5000-89122 GCA_036785665.1 Chirona hameri
ATACAACAGACATGCCCTCTCTGGCCGCGGGCTGCGATCGGGGCGGCTATACAACAGACATGCCCTCTCTGGCCGCGGGCTGCGATCGGGGCGGCTATACCACAGACATGCCCTCTCTGGCCGCGGGCTGCGATCGGGCTGCTATACAGCAGACATGCCCTCTCTGGCCGCGGGCTGCGATCGGGGTGGCTATACAGCAGACATGCCCTCTCTGGCCGCGGGCTGCGATCGGGGCGGCTATACAGCAGACATGCCCTCTCTGGCCGCGGGCTGCGATCGGGCTGCTATACAGCAGACATGCCCTCTCTTGCCGCGGGCTGCGATCGGGGTGGCTATACAGCAGACATGCCCTCTCTGGCCGCGGGCTGCGATCGGGGCGGCTATACAGCAGACATGCCCTCTCTGGCCGCGGGCTGCGATCGGGGCGGCTATACAGCAGACATGCCCTCTCTGGCCGCGGGCTGCGATCGGGGCGCCTGTACCGTAGTCTCGGCTCGGAGCGCCGCCACCGTGGGGCAGCAGCTGTTCAGTACTCACTTGATATTTGGCGGGCACCTGTAGCATCAGGTGGTGCAGCGGGGCCCACTCCTTCAGGGCCGGCAGCGGAGGGGGAGACTCCTGGGCCGCGGCCGTCCGCTCCATCAGGGGGGCCGGAGGAGGGTGCGGCTCCTCCGCCGCTGCTGCGGCCCGCTTCTCACAGTCATCCGTCATGACGCCGCCGGCGCCGGCACGCACCGTCATGATGGCGTCATCGGGTCTGTAACAGAGGAACACGATATCACTACAGACCGGCATAACACCGTCACTACAGACCGGCATAACACCGTCACTACAGACCGTCATAACACCGTCACTACAGACCGGCATAACACCGTCACTACAGACCGGCATAACACCGTCACTACCGACCGGCATAACACCGTAACTACCAACCGGCATAACACCGTCACTACAGACCGGCATCACACCGTAACTACCGATCGGCATAACACCGTCACTACAGACCGGCATAACACCGTCACTACAGACCGGCATAACACCGTCACTATAGACCGGCATAACACCGTCACTACAGACCGTCATAACACCGTCACTACAGACCGGCATAACACCGTCACTACATACCGGCATAGCACCGTCACTACCGACCGGCATAACACCGTCACTACAGACCGGCATAACACCGTCACTACAGACCGGCATAACACCGTCACTACCGACCGGCATAACACCGTCACTACAGACCGGCATAACACCGTCACTATAGACCGGCATAACACCGTCACTACAGACCGGCATAACACCGTCACTACAGACCGGCATAACACCGTCACTACAGACCGGCATAACACCGTCACTACAGACCGGCATAACACCGTCACTACAGACCGGCATAACACCGTCACTACCGACCGGCATAACACCGCCACTACAGACCGGCATAACACCGTCACTATAGACCGGCATAACACCGTCACTACAGACCGGCATAACACCGTCACTACATACCGGCATAACACCGTCACTATAGACCGGCATAACACCGTCACTACCGACCGGCATAACACCGTCACTACAGACCGGCATAACACCGTCACTATAGACCGGCATAACACCGTCACTACAGACCGGCATAACACCGTCACTACAGACCGGCATAACACCGTCACTACAGACCGGCATAACACCGTCACTACAGACCGGCATAACACCGTCACTACAGACCGGCATAACACCGTCACTACAGACCGGCATAACACCGTCACTACCGACCGGCATAACACCGTCACTACCGACCGGCATAACACCGTCACTACAGACCGGCAGAACACCGTCACTATAGACCGGCATAACACCGTCACTACAGACCGGCATAACACCGTCACTACAGACCGGCATAACACCATCACTACAGACCGGCATAACACCGTCACTACAGACCGGCATAACACCGTCACTACAGACCGGCATAACACGTCACTACAGACCGGCATAACACCGTCACTACCGACCGGCATAACACCGTCACTACCGACCGGCATAACACCGTCGCTACAGACCGGCATAACACCGTCACTACAGACCGGCATAACACCATCACTACAGACCGGCATAACACCGTCACTACAGACCGGCATAACACCGTCACTACAGACCAGCATAACACCGTCACTACAGACCGGCATAACACCGTCACTACAGACCGGCATAACACCGTCACTACCGACCGGCATAACACCGTCACTACCGACCGGCATAACACCGTCACTACAGACCGGCATAACACCGTCACTACAGACCGGCATAACACCGTCACTACAGACCGGCATAACACCGTCACTACAGACCGGCATAACACCGTCACTACAGACCGGCATAACACCGTCACTACAGACCGGCATAACACCGTCACTACAGACCGGCATAACACCGTCACTACAGACCGGCATAACACCGTCACTACAGACCGGCATAACACCGTCACTACAGACAGGCATAACACCGTCACTACCGACCGGCATAATACCGTCACTACCGACCGGCATAACACCGTCACTACAGACCGGCATAACACCGTCACTACAGACCGGCATAACACCGTCACTAGAGAGAGGCATAACACCGTCACTACAGACCGGCATAACACCGTCACTACAGACCGGCATAACACCGTCACTACAGACCGGCATAACACCGTCACTACCGACCGGCATAACACCGTCACTACCAACCGGCATAACATCGTCACTACAGACCGGCATAACACCGTCACTACAGACCGGCATAACACCGTCACTACCAACCGGCATAACATCGTCACTACAGACCGGCATAACACCGTCACTACAGACCGGCATAACACCGTCACTACAGACCGGCATAACACCGTCACTACAGACCGGCATAACACCGTCACTACAGACCGGCATAACACCGTCACTACAGACCGGCATAACACCGTCACTACAGACCGGCATAACACCGTCACTACAGACCGGCATAACACCGTCACTACAGACCGGCATAACACCGTCACTACAGACCGTCATAACACCGTCACTACAGACCGGCATAACACCGTCACTACAGACCGGCATAACACCGTCACTACACACCGGCATAACACCGTCACTACAGACCGGCATAATACCGTTACTACAGACCGGCATAACACCGTCACTACCGACCGGCATAACACCGTCACTACCGACCGGCATAACACAGTCACTACAGACCGGCATAACACCGTCACTACAGACCGGCATAACACCGTCACTACAGACCGTCATAACACCGTCACTACAGACCGGCATAACACCGTCACTACAGACCGGCATAACACCGTCACTACAGACCGGCAGAACACCGTCACTACCGACCGGCATAACACCGTCACTACATACCGTCATAACACCGTCACTACAGACCGGCATAACACCGTCACTACAGACCGGCATAACACTGTCACTACAGACCGGCATAACACCGCCACTACAGACCGGCATAACACCGTCACTACCGACCGGCATAACACCGTCACTACAGACCGTCATAACACCGTCACTACAGACCGGCATAACACCGTCACTACAGACCGGCATAACGCCATCACTACAGACCGTCATAACACCGTCACTACAGACCGGCATAACACCGTCACTACAGACCAGCATAACACCGTCACTACCGACCAGCATAACACCGTCACTACAGACCGTCACTACCGACCGTAACATCACCGCAATATCGTCAAACCACCGAAATACCCCCGTCACACAGCCGCCGTATCGCCATATCAATGTCATACCAGCGTGCAATCCACGTCGGCCATCACGCTGCATCGACGGCGCTGCGCCAGGCACCACGACCGTCCAGGCACCACGACCGTACAGGCACCACGACCGTCCAGGCACCACGACCAGGCACCACACCACGACCGTCCAGGCACCACGACCAGGCACCACGACCGTCTTGGCACCACGACCGTCCAGGCACCACGACCAGGCACCACACCACGACCGTCCAGGCACCACGACCAGGCACCACGACCGTCTCACAGTCAGATCGAACAGGTAAACCTACAGCATCTCATTAGTCCAACATCCGGGGCCCGTTCATAGCAGGTTAATAAGTGAATAAGTTCGTGATTTAATACCACAAAATGGCAGTTTTGCTTTTTGATTACGGGGTCGTATATGTCAAAATAGGGAACTACACATCAAATTTGCGATGTGCATAAAAGGCTGCCTATTATGTTGTGTCGGTGCAGGTGAATGTCGCTCGTGTCCCAGCAAATGTCAGATGTGTCGAGAAAATCACTCGATCACTCCATACGTCCCACGCTGAATGTCCCATACGTCCCACGCTGAATGTCACATACGTCCCACGCTGAATTTCCCATACGTCCCGGGCTGAATGTCCCATACGTCTCACGCTGAATGTCCCATACGTCCCGCGCTGAATGTCCCATACGTCCCACGCTGAATGTCCCATACGTCCCGCGCTGAATGTCCCATACGTCCCACGCTGAATGTCCCATACGTCCCACGCTGAATGTCCCATACGTCCCACGCTGAATGTCCCATACGTCCCACGCTGAATGTCCCATACGTCTCACGCTGAATGTCCCATACGTCCCACGCTGAATTTCCCATACGTCCCACGCTGAATGTCCCATACGTCCCACGCTGAATGTCCCATACGTCCCACGCTGAATGTCCCATACGTCCCACGCTGAATGTCCCATACGTCCCACGCTGCATGTCCCATACGTCCCACGCTGAATGTCCCATACGTCCCGCGCTGAATGTCCCATACGTCCCACGCTGAATGTCCCATACGTCCCGCGCTGAATGGCCCATACGTCCCACGCTGAATGTCCCATACGTCCCGGGCTGAATGTCACATACGTCCCACGCTGAATGTCCCATACGTCCCACGCTGAATGTCCCATACGTCCCACGCTGAATGTCCCATACGTCCCACGCTGAATGTCCCATACGTCCCACGCTGAATGTCCCATACGTCCCACGCTGAATGTCCCATACGTCCCACGCTGAATGTCCCATACGTCCCACGCTGAATGTCCCATACGTCCCACGCTGAATGTCCCATACGTCCCACGCTGAATGTCCCATACGTCCCGCGCTGAATGAGCCATGTGTGGCAAGCGCCGCTCAATCATCACATAAGATCAGCGCCGAAGTTCACGGGCGAAGGGCGACTGCTGTTTGCCGACACGTCCTCGGCGGTCGGCGCGAGGCGCGACAGCTGTCACACCTGTCACCACCTGTCAGCTGTCACACCCTCCCCCCCCCCCCCCCCGGTGACTGGTTACGGACGGCAGCCGGGGCACGGCGCTGGGGAGCACTGCAGTGTTCCCCAGCGCGGCGCTGAGGAGCACTGCAGTGTTCCCCAGCACGGCGCTGAGGAGCACTGCAGTGTTCCCCAGCACGGCGCTGGGGGGCACTGCAGTGTTCCCCAGCACGGCGCTGAGGAGCACTGCAGTGTTCCCCAGCACGGCGCTGAGGAGCACTGCAGTGTTCCCCAGCACGGCGCTGGGGAGCACTGCAGTGTTCCCCAGTACGGCGTTGGAACACTGCAGTGTTCCCCAGCACGGCGCTGGGGAGCACTGTAGTGTTCCAGCACGGCGCTGGGGAGCACTGCAGTGTTCCCCAGCACGGCGCTGGGGAGCACTGCAGTGTGTAACAAGACTGAGCCCACTGAGGCGGCCGGGTTCAGTTCCGTTCAGGTGAAGTCAGGCTCGGCAGACCCGGCTGATACCGGGCCTCAACTGACAGACCCGCCTGATACCGGGCCTCAACTCTCAACTGGCCGGCCTGATACCGGGCCTCAACTCTCAACTGGCCGGCCTGATACCGGGCCTCAACTGGCCGGCCTGATACCGGGCCTCAACTGGCCGGCCTGATACCGGGCCTCAACTGGCCGGCCTGATGCCGGGCCTCAGCTCTCAACTGGCCGGCCTGATACCGGGCCTCAACTGGCAGACCCGCCTGATACCGGGCCTCAACTGGCAGACCCGCCTGATACCTGGCCTCAACTGGCCGGCCTGATACCGGGCCTCAACTGGCCGGCCTGATAACGGGCCTCAACTGGCCGGTCGACTGCCCTGTGCAAAATCATACACACTGTGAAATTGGCTGCACTGTACTCGTTCGTGTTAAGCGTTAGTAGTACACAACAATCCATTCGCATAGAGGCTAAAGCCCAGGCTACACTATGCGTGATTTGTCAAGGAAATCACGCGCGTGTTCTCCGTGTTTGCAGAACTTCCTTGACGTCCGGGATCTGACGGTCAAGCAAATGACGCAAGGAAAATGGATAAACCACTGCATTTTTTTAATCGATAAACTACTGCATAAACATCCACCAGCTGCAACACAGTTTCAACACTCACAATTTGCTCAAACGCTTCTTTATTCATCTTCCGCCACGATACTCCGCACAAATTATTCCAGTTTAGGTCTAGTATAGACCACAATACGCGAAATCAAGCAAAATGATAAAAACCCTGCAACACGCAATCTCGGAAAACACGACAACAAGTTCAGAATTTTGAACTTTTCATCGTTCCGTCCGTGACGGGTCTGCGGAATATCCTTGACGTTTCATCCGGGATCTGCGTGATGTGCCAGTGTAGCTCACCCAATGCATTTACTATCAGCTGAACTTGCTCTGTCACACAACTCCCGACAACACGGATAACACGCACGTGATTTTCAGGAAATCATGCATAGTGTAGCCTGGGTTTAAAGGAAATAGTTCACCTTCGGAATTTTTTCAGAACACGATTTTATTATATTTTTTAATACAGTTTCTTTTTTTCTTTTCAAAAATGGTCCTACATCGCGCCAATTCAGGACAGAAGGTTGTAAATTATTGATTTTATGGTGTGCGTTATTGGTCTGCGCATGCTCCATGGCAGTGCTGGCATTTTCAGACGGTACGGTACATCATATATGCGCCGTATTCCTTCGCCAAAAAGTCAAATATCTTCGGCTGGAGAGTCTTTTCAGCCAAGAAAAGTTCCAGATAAGGATTTCTCAACATGGGCTACAAAACTGCTATTTCAGTTCAAAACCCATGTTGAAGGTGAACTATTTCCTTTAAGTGCAGCCTGCGGATTTCGCAGCTTTATCAATGCACACTGAGTATTCACTGACGTCTGCGCCCACTGGACGCAGACGTCCGTGAATGCTATTTGGACCGTGGACGATGCTCTGGGTCTCGCCCTGTATTTGGACCGTGGACGATGCTCTGGGTCCCGCCCTGTATTTGGACCGTGGACGATGCTCTGGGTCTCGCCCTGTATTTGGACCGTGGACGATGCTCTGGGTCCCGCCCTGTATTAGGACCGTGGACGATGCTCTGGGTCCCGCCCTGTATTTGAACCGTGGACGATGCACTGGGTCCCGCCCTGTATTTGGACCGTGGACGATGCTCTGGGTCCCGCCCTGTATTTGGACCGTGGGCGATGCTCTGGGTCCCGCCCTGTATTTGGACCGTGGACGATGCTCTGGGTCCCGCCCTGTATTTGGACCGTGGACGATGCTCTGGGTCCCGCCCTGTATTTGGACCGTGGACGATGCTCTGGGTCCCGCCCTGTATTTGGACCGTGGACGATGGTCTGGGTCCCGCCCTGTATTTGGACCGTGGACGATGCTCTGGGTCCCGCCCTGTATTTGGACCGTGGACGATGCTCTGGGTCCCGCCCTGTATTTGGACCGTGGACGATGCTCTGGGTCCCGCCCTGTATTTGGACCGTGGACGATGGTCTGGGTCCCGCCCTGTATTTGGACCGTGGACGATGCTCTGGGTCCCGCCCTGTATTTGGACCGTGGACGATGCACTGGGTCCCGCCCTGTATTTGGACGTGGACGATGCTCTGGGTCCCGCCCTGTATTTGGACCGTGTATGTATGTATGTATTTACTTCGTGGGCTTATCCCTGACACATGACCGAGGTCATAGGGCTATTCTTAAGCCCGAGTCAATCGCACGAAGACATACAGTGATGGGTAAAATACAGGCACACTTCATACACACGATGAAACAGCGGCAATCAAGATTCAAGAGACTAATGCCTTAGGCAGAGTCTGAGGCCGTCACTCCGATCACGCCACTTCTGACAAGCGCTGTCGCAGCTTATACAAGAAGAGGGAGGCGGACATAGTCACAAACTCTCGCGGCAGGGTGTTGTACTCGGCAGCCGCGCGGTATACAAACTGTCTCTTCCCCGCGGCCGAGCCACGTATGCGGGGGAGACTGAGCAGGTGGTCCTGTCGGGTACTGCGGCTATGGTCATCGCGCTCGGCATTGGTACAAAACTGCGCGGCGAGCGACTCGGGCTCCCCGGTACGCCGGACTCTGTGGAGCATGCTCAGAGTGTGGTGTTGGACCATAGCGGAGGGATTTAGCCAGCCAAGGCTGGCACGGACGGCGGAGATATGGTCGAATTTCTTCTTGCCAGAGACCACACGGGCTGCGAAATTCAGTATTTTGTTGATGATTGCGAGGTTCTTGGCAGACCCGTTACCGTACACGGAGAGGCAGTAGCGGACATGGGAGAGGACGAGAGCTGACACAAGGATAGGGAGTATGCCGGACGGGAGGTAGTGACGAATGTGGGAGATACCGGTGAGGATCCCGAAGCACTTCTGCGATAATTTTGACACGTGGGAGTCCCACGTTAGAAAACGGTCGAATGTCATACCCAGATTTTTGACTTCTGTGCTGGGTGACAATGTGGTTTGGCGGAATTTCACTGAGAACTGGGGAAGGTTGCGCAGATTTTGACGCGAGCCGAGAGGGAGTAGTTCAAATTTGGTGGACCGTGGACGATGCTCTGGGTCCCGCCCTGTATTTGGACCGTGGACGATGCTCTGGGCCCCGCCCTGTATTTGGACCGTGGACGATGCTCTGGGTCCCGCCCTGTATTTGGACCGTGGACGATGCTCTGGGTCCCACCCTGTATTTGGACCGTGGACGATGCTCTGGGTCCCACCCTGTATTTGGACCGTGGACGATGCTCTGGGTCCCGTCCAGTATTTGGACCGTGGACGATGCTCTGGGTCCCGCCCTGTATTTGGACCGTGGACGATGGTCTGGGTCCCGCCCTGTATTTGGACCGTGGACGATGCTCTGGGTCCCGCCCTGTATTTGGACCGTGGACGATGCTCTGGGTCCCGTCCAGTATTTGGACCGTGGACGATGCTCTGGGTCCCGCCCTGTATTTGGACCGTGGACGATGGTCTGGGTCCCGCCCTGTATTTGGACCGTGGACGATGCTCTGGGTCCCGTCCAGTATTTGGACCGTGGACGATGCTCTGGGTCCCGCCCTGTATTTGGACCGTGGACGATGCTCTGGGTCCCGCCCTGTATTTGGACCGTGGACGATGCTCTGGGTCCCACCCTGTATTTGGACCGTGGACGATGCTCTGGGTCCCACCCTGTATTTGGACCGTGGACGATGCTCTGGGTCCCACCCTGTATTTGGACCGTGGACGATGCTCTGGGTCCCGTCCAGTATTTGGACCGTGGACGATGGTCTGGGTCCCGCCCTGTATTTGGACCGTGGACGATGCTCTGGGTCCCGCCCTGTATTTGGACCGTGGACGATGCTCTGGGTCCCGCCCTGTATTTGGACCGTGGACGATGGTCTGGGTCCCGCCCTGTATTTGGACCGTGGACGATGTTCTGGGTCCCGCCCTGTATTTGGACCGTGGACGATGCTCTGGGTCCCGTCCAGTGCATTGACACGACACGAGTCGACACGTAATTCGAGACGACATTACGACACGTAATAACAGCAGATATTCATATTCCGCTTTAGTCAATGGAATATACACATGTTGAATATATGTGACTTTCCCCGTCACATCCCCACGGCCTTACTGGCTGACAGATGGGCCTGGTCGCTATGAATAACACTCAACAGCAGCCCAGTGGCCGGCAGTTCAGTGTAGGCTGTACCAAGGCTGTGGCTGTACCCTGTACTTTGTCCCTCGACTCGCCTGTTATTCGGAGGGAGGTGGCAGAGAATACCGCCAGCTGCAGCACTCGCCAGCTGCCGCACTGGGTCAAACCGACCGTCCGATCAGTGGTGAATACGGAATAATACTGCCAGCTGCAGCACTCGCCAGCTGCCGCACTGGGTCAAACCGACCGTCCGATCAGTGGTGAATACGGAATAATACTGCCAGCTGCAGCACTCGCCAGCTGCCGCACTGGGTCAAACCGACCGTCCGATCAGTGGTGAATACGGAATAATACTGCCAGCTGCAGCACTCGCCAGCTGCCGCACTGGGTCAAACCGACCGTCCGATCAGTGGTGAATACGGAATAATACTGCCAGCTGCAGCTCCGGCCGACCCCGACAGACCACCGCCCGATCAGGTGGTATGAGACCTCACACAGCCGCGCACGTGATCTCTGCCCCACCGTCACACCGCCACACTGTCACAGCGTGACGCGCCGTCACAGCGTCACAGCGCCACACCGTCACACCGCCACACCAGTCACAGCGTGACGCGCCGTCACACCGCCACACCGCCACACCAGTCACAGCGTGACGCGCCGTCACAGCGTCCCAGCCGGCTCCTGGCGCGTGTGGCCCGCCGGTCGGTGCCGGGTGTCTGTCTGATCTGGGCAGT
Organism: Chirona hameri; assembly: GCA_036785665.1. NCBI lineage: Eukaryota > Metazoa > Arthropoda > Thecostraca > Balanomorpha > Balanidae > Chirona > Chirona hameri. Next base: position 15,673 of record JAXIVJ010003848.1, read on the forward strand.
ACGCACTAACGGCGCGCTGTCGCGGCTGGCGGCGCCGGACCGACAGTTTCCCGGCCCGGGGACCAGTAGTGCACCTGTTCGGAGCGCAGCCGACGGCGACGGCAGCGCCACAAGCCGGCAGCGGCCCACCCGGGAAACATCGGCCGACGAGATGGGACGGGAGGATGGACGAAACACGGGGAGACTGGGAGACGGGACGGAAGATGATAGACTGGAGACGGGGAGGCGGGACGGGACGGGACGGAAGATGATAGACTGGAGACGGGACGGGACGGAAGATGATAGACTGGGAGACGGGACGGGACGGGACGTAATATGATAGACTGGAGACGGGACGGGACGGACGATGATAGACGGGAGACGGGACAGGACAAGGGACAAAAAGGGTCACAGATCACGAGACACGAGACCGGAGACGGAAGACGGAAAACGGGACGGGAGACGGGGCGGAGTTGTGAACCGGGAGCTGGAACCAGGAACAGGTACTGCCCGCCAGCCTGGACTGAATGACACCCACGCAAGGCGACGCCTTTGCTCTGCGTCTCAGCGGAGGTGTCGGACCACAGGTCCCTGCCTGACCAGAGAGCCAAGCAGGCCCGTCCGACTCAGCAGAGGTGCCGGGCCACAGGTCCCTACCTGACCAGAGAGCCAAGCAGGCCCGGCCGAGAACCCGACTCAGCAGAGGTGCCGGGCCACAGGTCCCTGCCTGACCAGAGAGCCAAGCAGGCCCGGCCGACTCAGCAGAGGTGCCGGACCATAGGTCCCTGCCTGACCAGAGAGCCAAGCAGGCCCGGCCGAGAACCCGAGCCTCCCCCGCCCTGGTAAATACATGGATGTCAGGTCTGGCAAACCCGGGCCTCACCGCCCTGGTAAATACTTGTTTTTCTTCTAACCGCCACCCATTAATAGGCGACCATGAGTGCCCCCGCCCTCGATCCCAACGACGCACGACACCTTTCATTAACACCAGAGAACAAAAGAGAAAATGTCGCGGCACTCCCAGCTAAGAAATGGAAACAAACATAAAAAAGCATATGAGGAGAAGTAGTTCGGTGATATAAAAGAAGGCAGAAAGTAGTCATAGCTGAAAACAGCACGTGACTGCCCCCCAGCTACGTCCCAGGATTCCACATTCATTCGCGGTGTTAGTAAAGGGGATATCAGTCACACAGGGCGGAGGACAAAGTCTGGTCAATTTTCGAGCGTTTCTAGCTGGTGCTTCGTTGACCCCACTCAGCTAAGCGTAGCTTGTTGCTGAGTAGGGATCCTGAAGCCAGTGCCATTGAATGGGTATCTATTACCTACTTAAATGGAACTTCATTGTATTATGTATATGTATAATTAATATAATATATATGTATGATACTATCAATTACTTATGCATAACTTGTATAGCGATATAATATATATGTTGTACTTGTATATATGTTGTGCTTGTATAATATATGTATAATATATAATATATGTATATGTACATCAGCGTATTTTATATTGAAGCTCTATATTTATTCATGTAATGTGTATAAACCCGTGAGATGTTATGGTAACTTCACTAATATTGCCAACAATTGATGATGATTGGGGTTTAAAGGAAATAGTTAACCTTCAACATTAGTTTTAAACTGAGATAGCAGTTTTGTAGCCCGTGTTGGGAAACCCCTATCTGCAAGTTTTCTTCCCTGAAAAGACTCTCCAGCCGAATATATTTATTTTTTTTGGCGAAGGAATGTGGTGCTGGCGAAAAAATGTTGTACTGGTTCTAGCCCGGGCAGAGGCTATACCATCAGCCAATCAGCTTGCAGCTAGAGCTAGCAAGCGAACCGCCGGCCACTGGTTGGCACATCTCCAATGCGAGTCTATCCTTACGCGGCTACTTTCGAATCTGATTGGCTGAACCATTTTTTACATTCGCGTGACGTCAGGACTCTGACTCAGAGAGTATGCATATAGTTTTGATAAACAATACAAATGTACGGCCTTCTGTCTTGAATCGGCGCGATATAAGGCCATTTTTGGCAATATTAAAAGAAATTGTATTACAAATATAATCAAATCGTGTTTGGTAAAAAATTCCAAGGTGAACTATTTCCTTTGGGCGCTCCGACAACGAAGGTCACATGGCGCCCAATACTAACAATTAAGTATTATAATGCTGTCACTACCGCATTGTACATGGATGTCAGGTCTGGCGAACCCGGGCCTCACCGCCCTCGTAAATACAATGGATGTCATGTCTGGCGAACCCGAGCCTCACCGCCCTCGTAAATACAATGGATGTCATGTCTGGCGAACCCGAGCCTCACCGCCCTCGTAAATACAATGGATGTCATGTCTGGCGAACCCGAGCCTCACCGCTCTTGTAAATACAATGGATGTCATGTCTGGCGAACCCGAGCTGAGCAGTGAAGGCGGAGCAGAAGAGCGCCAAAGCACGCCCCTGCATCTGTGAGGGTCAACGGAGCGACGCTTGTCAACCCCTCTCCATACAAGAGATGATGGACCAGCTGCGGAGGATGAAGGCCAAGAAAGCACCCGGGGAATATGGCGTATGCACGGAGCATCTACAGCATCTGGGACCCCTCGCCCAGGATGCTCTGCTGCGCCTCATCAATCTGTCCTGGCGCACCGCGGAGGTCCCGTCAGTCTGGAGAAGGACCATTACCATTCCTATCCCGAAGGCCGGGAAGGATCCATCGGACGTCGCCAGTTACCGCCCCATCTCGCTCACCAGCCACGTAGCCAAGCTGACGGAGCGGATGGTGGCGGCAAGAGTCACCCACATATTGGAGCGCGACGACAACATCCCGGCGGAGCAAGTTGGCTTCCGGCGAGGCCGCTCCGCTGAGGAGAACCTTGGACGCATAATCCAAGAAGTCCAGGATGGATGGAACCGACCACGACCGAGGGGACGCCCAGTCGACGGCAAGACAGCCGCCAGATTCGTCCTCACGGCGTACGACTTCTCCCGGGCCTACGTCATCGACCATCAGATGCTACGACTGAAGATGTCACACCACCTCCTACGCTGCCTCGTCTCGTGGATCTTCCACTTCCTGCGGGACCGACGCGCGTGTGCCGAGGTTAACGGCGTGCGCAGCACGAGCCGCCCGTTCTGAGCGGGCCTGCCCCAGGGATCAGTGCTCGCCCCGACCCTGTTCATCCTGTGGTCGGCGGACCTGGTGGCAGCGCTGCAGCAAGTCCACAACACCTCCGTCTTCATGTACGCCGATGACACGGCGACTCTGAGCTACGGCGGCACCATCGAACAGGTCAGAGACCGCGCCCAACAGGCCGCGGACGTGATGACGAGGTGGGCCAGGAAATGGAAAATGAAGCTAGCGGGCAGCAAGACACAGACCCTGGTGTTGTCCCAACGGTACGAGGACGCCCGCAGCTTCACACTCAGGGTGGACGGGGCGCGTGTCCAGGGAGCACGGCATCTCCACCTTCTCGGAGTGACCTTCGACAGACAGCTCCACTTCGGCGAACACTGTGTGCGCCTCCGCAATAAGGTGAAGCCGCGTGTGGCCCAGCTCCGTAAGCTGACCGGACGCTCGTGGGGGCTGCGTGAGCCGCAGCTGCAGACAGTCGCCAACGGATACGTCCGTGGAGCGCTCGAATACGCGGCCGCGGCCTGGCTCCCGGCGGCGTCGGAGTTGCACGTGGAGCTTCTCGAACGGGAGATGCGCGCGGTAGCGCGGGCCGTGACCGGTTGCCCTGTGAGTACACCGAGGAACACACTCATGGCGGAGGCCGGTATGGTCCCTGTACGGACACGCCGGCAAGTGTTGGCCGCGAGGCTGACCGGAACGGCGGCGTCCCAGAAGCCGGACGACCCCCTCCGCGCGGTCGCTGAGGCGGTGGCCCGGAGATGGCCCCGGAGATGGCCCCCTATCTCAAAATGACAAAATTGCGGTCGGCATAGGATGTGGGGTGGGGTCCAGACTCCAGACCCCCCCCCCCCCCCCCCCTCTCGGGATATCCACCACTGGTTCACTGTGGCAAGCTGTATTTCATTTCAATTTGTTTTCTTCAATTAATTTAAACAGAACAATTCGATGCAATTTCACACAAACACGAAGACATTCGAGCTCCCTGCTGAGCCCGAGCCACTGCTGACCTGCTAAAAACTTGAACGAAAATCATCAGTTTGGTTTCCTTGCCACTGAGCGATTTACCATTTTTGACGTGTGCATGTAATTCATCACATGCTTGGCTCTGTTTACTACTCTGGGTCCTTGTGTTATGACCAAAAAAGTGCATGCATGCGACAATTAACCTCTGGATAGGCATATTCCCACGAATTTAGTGAAAATCGCGAGTTAATTAAATCAATTATGTAAATCTTCTAACTTGAAATTGACTTATTCTAATTTGATTTAGACTTTTTCTAATTTTAACTTCGCAAAATCTAATTTGAATTTGACATAATTAAATTTGAATTTGACTTATTCTTATTTGAAATTGAGGTATTCTAATTTGAACTTGGCATATTCTGTTTGAATTTGAGTTATTCTAATTTGAACTCGACTCATTTTAATTTGAGCCGAAAAAGGTTGCCATGTTGGGCAACAGGTGACTCATCAATAGCAGACAGCCGCCATCGAGGAAGCAAACAGCAAACACCATGGAGAACGAGACATCTGACCCGGAGCACACATCTCTCAAGGTTAGACGTCTGACCCGGAGCACACATCTCTCAAGGTTAGACGTCTGACCCAGAGCACACATCTCTCAAGGTTAGACGTCTGACCCGGAGCACACATCTCTCAAGGTTAGACGTCTGACCCGGAGCACACATCTCTCAAGGTCTGACCCCGAGCACACATCTCTCAAGGTTAGACGTCTTACCCGGAGCACACATCTCTCAAGGTTAGACGTCTGACCCGGAGCACACATCTCTCAAGGTTAGACGGCTGACCCGGAGCACACATCTCTCAAGGTTAGGACAGTTGTGTAAACTGGCCATACTGCTGAGCGCAGGAAGTTTTTATTTTGGTCGTGTCATCATTGTTTACTTGAGACGACAGTTAGTGACACTCAATGGGAGGCAAGGGGGCGCCACCTTCCGAAAGTTGGGGGGGGGGGGGGACGGAGGCACTTTGAAGTCGATTCTTTCCATGCAACGCCCATAGGCGTAATGTTAAATCCGAAAATGTTTGGGGGGGACGCGTCCCCGCCTCCGCCGCCCATGATGGGGGGGGGGGGGTAGTATAGTTAAGGTACATCATGGTCACTGGCGGATCCGGGCGGGGGGGGGGGCAAACGGGCCATGGCCCCAAATAAAGAAAAACGCCTGAAATCGGCCGAAATTTTTATATTTTTCATTTAAAAGAAAATATATATTTTTTTGCAAGGAAGGTATGTTTAAACCAGTAAAACGCCACTGTTGAGTCGGCAACCGAGCGGACGTTTTTAAGCACTCTCCCAATGTGAAAGAGCATCTAAAAGTTCTGCATTGAGTTAACAGAAATGCCAAAATGCTTACAAACTAGTTTATTGGCTGCAATTGGTTTTACACTGTTGTCATGAAAACACCGTACTTCACGGCGCCTTCACTTCCGGAGTCCGCATTTTCAAAGGTAACAATATTTGCTTTGCATGGAGGTTTATCTTCACGGACGGCACGCGCTCTTTGATTGCCTTAATTTTGCGGCCGGTGGTCACGTGCGTAACGTGAACGCAGGTGGTCACGTGACTGGGCGGGTCAGCCAGGGCCTGCCGAGTGCGCGACCGGTGGGTCGTAGCAGCAACCCCCGTCCCCACCACCACCAGAGGAAAGGCAGGGTTGTGCGTCGGCGCGCACTGCTCCTAAACCCGACAACGCAGAATTACAAAACTTCAATACGATGCTTAAATGACACGAACGTTTCTGAGTGCAAATTTTCCGCCACATTGACCGAGTGGTTGCGAAGTAATTGGCTTCTAAAAAACATAGCCGCTCATACGTAGATTTTCGCCCTAGCTGACGGAAGACCTCCCTCCGCTCGGTAAACAGCTATTCGTGCATATGGAAGCGAAATCCGATGAGCTTTTTTAGAAGTGATTTGGGGGGGGGGATTTGACCCGCCCAAACAAACTATTTTGCCGTTCTGGATCCTCCCGTGATTGTGTAATTATTCGGCAAGGCTGAAATATGCCAAGATATGCAACACACAACTGTGGACTGTGAACATGTGTCGATCTGTGCCGTCACGGCGCGGTCACGGTCACGTCACGACTCACGTGCCAGTAGCACGTGTCTCTATCTGTGCTGCAACATCACGGAGCACTCCACGACCGATATCAAACGGCTCAAAGATCGGACATCTGTGTATTCAGCAGCACCAACAGTTACACACAGGGAAACAAACTACCAATAACGAGCATTCAACAACGTAACAGCTCTGTAACAAAGAACACAAACTTCCGTAACAAGCGCAGCGTAGGACACACTCATCAGCAACACAATATTTACACAAGATAATTTGAAGAAAAAAAGATCAGAAGTAATGTTGACAATGAGTGTGATTACACCATATTTGTATCGCTATTTTGAGTCGGTTTGATCACAACAACGCCATGATGAAGGAGGCGCTCTTGAAACCCACCGTATTTCAAACGACGTTTTTGGACTGTGCTGAGATTGGAATGGACGGACAGCAATGCCTGTGTTCAGTGTTAACCAGAATAAGAGCACAACAGCCACCACTGAGGATAAATAGTCGCCACCACTGAGGGTAAATAGGTGCCACCACTGAGGATAAATAGTCGCCGGTGTGTCATCGTTTCGCGTCGGAAAATAAATAGACATCACCCCGAGTGCCGTCAGCGTGTGTGACGCCGTTGGTACCCATGTCAGACAGCGGAGTCCGCCAAACCCTCCCCATGACAGGTATTCCTGCAGATGCAGGGATAACTGTCATCATCACTGGATCCAAGGATATAAAGGAATTCAGCTTCGACAAAATAAATAACTAAAATGCCGTCAGTTGTCGGAAAGCAGGAATCATTCCAGATGTTTCTCCAATTTCCATACTAGCCCGTCTATCGCGCGCAGGTCAGTTTTTCGTCCTCAGAGAATCCATTAATCAGTTCCCGTTTCATATGAACCGTTGCCGTTGGTATTTCCAGTCAAGTTTCACCCAGGGCGCCAGTTTTTCAGCGTGGCAGCGATTCCCGCTGGTCAGCGCTGCCCTAGATCGAGCCCGTCGTCAGCCCGACGTTGCAGTCGCAGGTTTTTCAACATCGGATCGCGCGCCGAACCGGCCCGATGTCGCTGGAGGCACCCGACCCCACAAAAAGTGGTCAGACAGCGTGCCCATTGACCTGTAAGCAAGACGAGCCAGCACGAGCTGGGCAAACGTTTCTGGGTCCCAAACCCAGACCAACTGTCCTGAGATTGTCCCCGAGAACTACTCCCGGCTCAGGGAACACGGCATAACACGTGTTCCCAAGCAGCGTTGGGGAAGCCAGCAGAGCTACAACGCAAAACACACTGCGTCCTCGTCCTTCGAACATTTTCATCGTCGTCGTCTTCGTCGTCGCCGCCCAGTGTTTCCTTGTAGCGCTGACCAGTCCCGTCTGATATAGGTCTGACAAAGTCTGATGTAGGTCGGATGTAGGTCTGACAAAGTCACTACAGTCCGATAACACGTCTTCTGTCGTCTGTCGTGGCCACCGGGACTGCCAACTCGTGTCCCTCTGCTCCGTTTGTCGTCTGTCGGCGCCGCCGGGACTGCCAACTCGTGTCCCTCCGCTCCGTTTGTCGTCTGTCGTGGCCGCCGGGACTGCCAACTTGTGTCCCTCTGCTCCGTTTGTCGTCTGTCGGCGCCGCCGGGACTGCCAACTCGTGTCCCTCTGCTCCGTTTGTCGTCTGTCGGCGCCGCCGGGACTGCCAACTCGTGTCCCTCTGCTCCGTTTGTCGTCTGTCGTGGCCGCCGGGACTGCCAACTCGTGTCCCTCCGCTCCGTCTGTCGTGGCCGCCGGGAATCCCAACTCTTGTCCCTCTGCTCCGTTTGTCGTCTGTCGGCGCCGCCGGGACTGCCAACTCGTGTCCCTCTGCTCCGTTTGTCGTCTGTCGTGGCCGCCAGGACTGCCAACTCGTGTCCCTCTGCTCCGTTTGTCGTCTGTCGGCGCCGCCGGGACTGCCAACTCGTGTCCCTCTGCTCCGTTTGTCGTCTGTCGTGGCCGCCAGGACTGCCAACTCGTGTCCCTCTGCTCCGTTTGTCGTCTGTCGTGGCCGCCAGGACTGCCAACTCGTGTCCCTCCGCTCCGTCTGTCGTGGCCGCCGGGACTGCCAACTCTTGTCCCTCTGCTCCGTTTGTCGTCTGTCGGCGCCGCCGGGACTGCCAACTCGTGTCCCTCTGCTCCGTTTGTCGTCTGTCGTGGCCGCCGGGACTGCCAACTCGTGTCCCTCTGCTCCGTTTGTCGTCTGTCGGCGCCGCCGGGACTGCCAACTCGTGTCCCTCCGCTCCGTTTGTCGTCTGTCGTGGCCGCCAGGACTGCCAACTCTTGTCCCTCCGCTCCGTTTGTCGTCTGTCGGCGCCGCCGGGACTGCCAACTCGTGTCCCTCTGCTCCGTTTGTCGTCTGTCGTGGCCGCCAGGACTGCCAACTCGTGTCCCTCTGCTCCGTTTGTCGTCTGTCGGCGCCGCCGGGACTGCCAACTCGTGTCCCTCTGCTCCGTTTGTCGTCTGTCGTGGCCGCCAGGACTGCCAACTCGTGTCCCTCTGCTCCGTTTGTCGTCTGTCGTGGCCGCCAGGACTGCCAACTCGTGTCCCTCCGCTCCGTCTGTCGTGGCCGCCGGGACTGCCAACTCTTGTCCCTCTGCTCCGTTTGTCGTCTGTCGGCGCCGCCGGGACTGCCAACTCGTGTTCCTCTGCTCCGTTTGTCGTCTGTCGTGGCCGCCGGGACTGCCAACTCGTGTCCCTCTGCTCCGTTTGTCGTCTGTCGGCGCCGCCGGGACTGCCAACTCGTGTCCCTCCGCTCCGTTTGTCGTCTGTCGTGGCCGCCAGGACTGCCAACTCTTGTCCCTCCGCTCCGTTTGTCGTCTGTCGGCGCCGCCGGGACTGCCAACTCGTGTCCCTCTGCTCCGTTTGTCGTCATCTCCAGTCTGTGTCCGTGTCCCGTCAACTCTGTCTCCAGTCTGTGTCCGTGACCCGTCAACTCGGCCTCCAGTCTGCTCCCGGCTTCGATTCACGCACACTGTCCATGCCCAGTAGTAATGTATCGTCCACTGTTCTACCGTTGTTCCTCCATACTGGGCCCCGGTCACACTCTGGGCTTCTTTGTCCTGGCACTTTCACTTCGCCGGACATTAGACAATGTCTTCGACCTCTGTACCTATTGTCTCCCGTCCACACGTGACATGGAGTGGCGGGCGTCTTCACGTCCTCAGTCGTCTGCACCTATTGTCTCCCGTCCACACGTGACATGGAGTGGCGGGCGTCTTCACATCCTCAGTCGTCTGTACCTATTGTATCCCGTCTACACGTGACATGGAGTGGCGGGCGTCTTCACATCCTCAGTCGTCTTGCCGTCTCTTTGTCCTTCCTTTACCGTCATCACGTCATCACGTCCTTTAACTCGCGTCCTCACATCCTCAGCCACGTCCGCCTTCCTCAGACTCTTGTCCTCCGTGCTCCAGGCACACGGGGCAGCAGGTAGGCATCCTCGTGTCCCTCGTCATCCGCGGTCCTCCTCCGCGCCAACTACACCCAGCAGACGGCGCAGCAGGTGCCCCCCATGTCCTCTGTCATCTCCGTATCCTCCTCCATCCTCAGACGTTGCTTTGTCCTCCTCCGCGCCGGCCGGCTTCACCCGGCGGACGGCGCAGCAGGCGTCCTCCACGGGCCGGCCGGCTTCACCCGGCGGACGGCGCAGCAGGCGTCCTCCACGGGCCGGCCGGCTTCACCCGGCGGACGGCACAGCAGGCGTCCTCCACGGGCCGGCCGGCTATACCCGGCGGACGGCGCAGCAGGCGTCCTCCACGGGCCGGCCGTCAGCCAGCAGCCACACGGTGCGCGGCAACCGGTCTAGCACGGCCACGCTGAAGCGGCTGCGCGGCACCTCGCGCACCAGGCCGGCGCCGGCGCCGCTCAGGTCGAGCGGGAAGTGCGCCAGGTGCGAGGCCCGCTTCAGGACGCCACCGCACTCGGCCAGCGCCGACAGCACCAGCATCGGGTAGGAGACGTTGCGCAGCCGCGCACCGTGCAGCTGACCCTCGACGACCGCCGAGCCGGCGCCGTCGCCGCTGAACGCCAGGTTGAGGTTGGCCGAAAGTGGCGAGACCCGCTCGGAGAGGCAGACAGCGCGGCGCGGCGCGGTCTCGGGCACGCGCCGCGTCACGGCCAGCTGCAGCAGGCCGGCCTCCTCGCCGTCCGCCGACTCGCCGCCGGTGACGCGCTGGTACAGCTCGCTCGTGTCGCTCACCAGCGTGCTGGCGTTGAAGCCGAGCGCGTTGGTGCCGCCGGCGAAGGTGGTGACGGCGAAGCCGCTGAGGAGCGTGCCGATGGCGGCGGCGCTCAGCACGGCGATCACTGTCGTCACGCCGATCCCGCCGGCGAACTGACGCGCGTCCATCGCGGCTACCCGGTGCCGCACTGCCGTCTGTCGCTCCGAGAGCCGCCGAGAGCCGCCGAGAGCCGACCGCAGCGCACTGTTTCCGTCCCGGCTCCGAGCCAAGTTCGCGCTGTCTCCGTCCCGGCTCCGAGCCAAGTTCGCGCTGTCTCCGTCCCGGCTCCGAGCCAAGTTCGCGCTGTCTCCGTCCTGCCTCCGATCCACGTCCGCGCTGTCTCCGTCCCGGCTCCGAGCCAAGTTCGCGCTGTCTCCGTCCCGGCTCCGAGCCAAGTTCGCGCTGTCTCCGTCCTGGCTCCGATCCACGTCCGCGCACCAGAGGAAATGTCACCGCCGGACGCCGCCGGACCCCTATAAGGGCCCGCTTTTCGGCGCGGCCGGGTTCGGACGAGTTCGGCCGGGCGGGGCCGGGGTTTTGCCGGGAGGTGCGGGTTTTTCGGGTCGGGTCCAGGCGGATGTAGAGCGCGGGGCGACAGCGGGTCAGCTGGACGGCATAGCTGCTGCGGCGCCAGGCGGCAGTGTCGTCCGATCCGGATCAGTGGCGACCGCAGCAGCTCTCTCACGTCACCAACTCGGCCCCCGACATGCCTCTGGGCATGCCGCCGCGTCCGAGGCGGGAGGCGACAGCCGGTCGAAAGCGGAGGCACGCGAGCCGGTACCAGCTATACATAACCGCTGCGCTGGCCAGAGAATCCCCAAGATCATGAGTACCTATTTGAGTTTAAGGGTGTCGCAACTGCATGGCCATATGGCGCCCATACATCTCGCAGATCGCAACTGCGTGGTCACATAGCGCCCATGATTTCGCAGATCACCGGGTTAGAACACTCCTAGGGATTTATACAGCATCGTAACGCCAATCAAGCAGAGGATCAGCGGCATCTGGGCTCTGCAACTGCACCAGGATGGCAGCGACTTAACACCGGCTACACAGTCAAACCATTATCTGACGATGGACCCAGTCGGCCCCTCTCACCTCCCAGTCCGACCCACGGCCACACTGATGCAACACAGCCCGATTCTGGACCATCCTCCACGGCAGGTGCTCGGAAGGTTACACTGATGGAAACACAGCCCGATTCTGGACCATCCTCCACGGCAGGTGCTCGGGAGGTTACACTGATGGAAACACAGCCCGATTCTGGACCATCCTCCACGGCAGGTGCTCGGGAGGTTACACTGATGGAAACACAGCCCGATTCTGGACCATCCTCCACGGCAGGTGCTCGGGAGGCCACACTGATGGAAACACAGCCCGATTCTGGACCATCCTCCACGGCAGGTGCTCGGGAGGTTACACTGATGGAAACACAGCCCGATTCTGGACCATCCTCCACGGCAGGTGCTCGGAAGGTTACACTGATGAAACACAGCCCGATTCTGGACCATCCTCCACGGCAGGTGCTCGGGAGGCCACACTGATGGAAACACAGCCCGATTCTGGACCATCCTCCACGGCAGGTGCTCGGGAGGCCACACTGATGAAACACAGCCCGATTCTGGACCATCCTCCACGGCAGGTGCTCGGGAGGCCACACTGATGGAAACACAGCCCGATTCTGGACCATCCTCCACGGCAGGTGCTCGGAAGGTTACACTGATGGAAACACAGCCCGATTCTGGACCATCCTCCACGGCAGGTGCTCGGAAGGTTACACTGATGGAAACACAGCCCGATTCTGGACCATCCTCCACGGCAGGTGCTCGGGAGGTTACACTGATGGAAACACAGCCCGATTCTGGACCATCCTCCACGGCAGGTGCTCGGGAGGCCACACTGATGGAAACACAGCCCGATTCTGGACCATCCTCCACGACAGGTGCTCGGGAGTCCACACTGATGGAAACACAGCCCGATTCTGGACCATCCTCCACGGCAGGTGCTCGGAAGGTTACACTGATGGAAACACAGCCCGATTCTGGACCATCCTCCACGGCAGGTGCTCGGAAGGTTACACTGATGGAAACACAGCCCGATTCCGGACCATCCTCCACGGCAGGTGCTCGGAAGGTTACACTGATGGAAACACAGCCCGATTCTGGACCATCCTCCACGGCAGGTGCTCGGGAGGTTACTAGGAGTTGGTGAAAAATGTCCAATTTTGGCAACGTCATCAGATAATGATGATAATTAGGCTGATGGGCTCACCGACTGCTTTGGCCACACGGTCCCATTGTTAAAGTCATCAGACTGTTGACCTGTCGATACACGGTCCCATTGTTAAAGTCATCAGACTGTTGACTGTCGATACACGGTCCCATTGTTAAAGTCATCAGACTGTTGACCTGTCGATACAAGGTCCCATTGTTAAAGTCATCAGACTGTTGACCTGTCGATACACGGTCCCATTGTTAAAGTCATCAGACTGTTGACCTGTCGATACACGGTCCCATTGTTACAGTCATCAGACTGTTGACCTGTCGATACACGGTCCCAGTGTTACAGTCATCAGACTGTTGACCTGTCGATACACGGTCCCATTGTTAAAGTCATCGGACTGTTGACCTGTCGATACACGGTCCCATTGTTAAAGTCAAAGTCATCAGACTGTGGGCCTGTCGACACACGGTCCCATTGTTAAAGTCATCAGACTGTTGACCTGTCGATACACGGTCCCATTGTTAAAGTCATCAGACTGTTGACCTGTCGATACACGGTCCCATTGTTAAAGTCATCAGACTGTTGACCTGTCGATACACGGTCCCATTGTTAAAGTCATCAGACTGTTGACCTGTCAATACACGGTCCCATTGTTAAAGTCATCAGACTGTTGACCTGTCGATACACGGTCCCATTGTTAAAGTCATCAGACTGTTGACCTGTCGATACACGGTCCCATTGTTAAAGTCATCAGACTGTTGGCCTGTCGATACACGGTCCCATTGTGTATCGACAGGCCAAGGTCGATACATGTTGACCTGTGTCACTGTGGATACCACGATGGTCACTGTGGATACCACGATGGTCACTGTGGATACCACGATGGCCACTGTGGATATCACGATGGTCACAGTGGATACTGTGGTGATATGCCACTGTGGATATCACGATGGTCACTGTGGATACTGCGGTGATATGCCACTGTGGATATCACGATGGTCAATTTATAAGTGGTCACAGTGTGTCAAGAAAAACTTCAACGGTCATATAGGATCCTATCAGATCCATTAACACGCGCAGTGGAGAGGGATATGCCACTAACACGCAGTGGAGTGGGGGGGGGGGGCACTTTAGCCCCCCCCCCCAAGATCTCCGAAAGTATGAGAGCTAGAATAATGAAACTTACAGGGTAAGTAGGTGCTATGACCATCTACATTTTCTAAAATTTGCTTGACCTTCGGTCAATATTTTCAAGGTCAAACAAGGTCACGAAGGTCAAATCTGGCCAAGTCACTTTTTTTAATTTGACCTGTGACGTCACAGGTCACCAGCAATATGTCCAAAGTTGTTTCAGGGGATGAACATTGCCATTGTCTACCGAATGGCGTTTGAATCATCCCGATCCGACTGTTGGTTCCGAAGACAACGATTTGCCGACAGCGATTCTGGCCGCCATCTTGGACTGAAAAGCCATATAACTCAAAAATGTATCAACCGATTTCGACTTTTTTGGCGTCAATCGATCCGCTATTGAGTGGGCGTTAATGTCGCGCAAATACGCCGCCCTGCTCCGCTTCGTTTACGAGCTATTCACGAAAAACATGTGGGGGGGGGGGCACAAAAGTGCCCCTCCACTGCGCGTGTTAAAGGTCGATGGAAATATACACATTTGTATCGCACTGGCTCCGGCCACTGGCCGCACACACAGGGCGGCGCGGGTCACGGGGTCACCGGTCGGGCGGAGCGAGGTCGGACGCGTTTGACCCCTGGGCCGGCCAGTGGACAACTGTTACTGACACCGAGGGCGGGTCAGTGTCACTGTCACCGAGGGCGGGTCACTGTCACTGTCACCGAGGGCGGGTCAGTGTCAGTGTCACTGCCACCGATGGCAGGTCAGTGTCACTGTCACCGACACCGAGGGCGGTTCAGTGTCACTGTCACCGAGGGCGGGTCAGTGTCACTGTCACCGAGGGCGGTTCAGTGTCACTGTCACCGAGGGCGGGTCAGTGTCACCGACACCGAGGGCGGGTCAGTGTCACTGTCACCGAGGGCGGGTCAGTGTCACCGACACCGAGGGCGGGTCAGTGTCACTGTCACCGAGGGCGGGTCAGTGTCACTGCCACCGAGGGCAGGTCAGTGTCACTGTCACCGACACCGAGGGCGGGTCAGTGTCACTGTCACCGAGGGCGGGTCAGTGTCACTGTCACCGAGGGCGGGTCAGTGTCACTGTCACCGAGGGCGGGTCAGTGTCACTGTCACCGAGGGCGGGTCAGTGTCACTGTCACCGAGGGCGGGTCAGTGTCACTGTCACCGAGAGCGGGTCAGTGTCACTGTCACCGAGGGCGGGTCAGTGTCACTGTCACCGAGGGCGGGTCAGTGTCACTCACCGAGGGCGGGTCAGTGCCACTGTCACCGAGGGCGGGTCAGTGTCACTGTCACCGAGGGCGGGTCAGTGTCACTGTCACCGAGGGCGGGTCAGTGTCACTGTCACCGAGGGCGGGTCAGTGTCACTGTCACCGAGGGCGGGTCAGTGTCACCGACACCGAGGGCGGGTCAGTGTCACTGTCACCGAGGGCGGGTCAGTGTCACTGTCACCGAGGGCGGGTCAGTGTCACTGTCACCGAGGGCGGGTCAGTGTCACTGTCACCGAGGGCGGGTCAGTGTCACTGTCACCGAGGGCGGGTCAGTGTCACTGTCACCGAGGGCGGGTCAGTGTCACTGTCACCGAGGGCGGGTCAGTGTCACCGACACCGAGTGCGGGTCAGTGTCACTGTCACCGAGGGCGGGTCAGTGTCACTGTCACTGTCACCGAGGGCGGGTCAGTGTTACTGTCACTGTCACCGAGGGCGGGTCAGTGTCACTGTCACCGAGGGCGGGTCAGTGTCACTCACCCTGAGGGCAGGTCAGTTTCACTGTCACTGTCACCGAGGGCGGGTCAGTGTCACTGTCACTGTCACCGAGGGCGGGTCAGTGTCACTGTCACTGTCACCGAGGGCGGGTCAGTGTCACTGTCACCGAGGGAGGGTCAGTGTCACTGTCACCGAGGGCGGGTCAGTGTCACTGTCACCGAGGGCGGGTCACTGTCACTGACACAGACACCGGGTCAGTGTCACTGTCACTAAGGGCAGGTCAGTGTCACTGTCACCGAGGGCGGGTCAGTGTCACTGTCACCGAGGGCGGGTCAGTGTCACTGTCACTGTCACCGAGGGCGGGTCAGTGTCACTGTCACCGAGGGCGGGTCAGTGTCACTGTCACCGAGGGCGGGTCACTGTCACTGTCACCGAGGGCGGGTCAGTGTCACTGCCACCGAGGGCAGGTCAGTGTCACTGTCACCGACACCGAGGGCGGGTCAGTGTCACTGTCACCGAGGGCGGGTCAGTGTCACTGTCACCGAGGGCGGGTCAGTGTCACTGTCACCGAGGGCGGGTCAGTGTCACTGTCACCGAGGGCGGGTCAGTGTCACTGTCACCGAGGGCGGGTCAGTGTCACTGTCACCGAGGGCGGGTCAGTGTCACTGTCACAGAGGGCGGGGCAGTGTCACCGTCACCGAGGGCAGGTCAGTGTCACTATCACCGACACCGAGGGCGGGGCAGTGTCACTGTCACCGAGGGCGGGTCAGTGTCAATGTCACCGAGGGCGGGTCAGTGTCACTGTCACCGAGGGCGGGTCAGTGTCACTGTCACTGACACCGAGGCAGGCAGCGGGGGAGGGGTGACAGTTACCGTTACACAATCGACCGGCAGATAGCGTACGCGCCCCCTTTGCTCCTCTCGAGACGGGCAGCGGAGGGGGAGAGCAGATACTCCATCGACTGGTAGATAACGCAGATGGTGAAACATTCAATACCGGACGCGACACCAACACCGGCTGTCTCAGCTCAGCAGGGGGACACCAACACCGGCTGTCTCAGCCCAGCAGGGCGACACCAACACCGGCTGTCTCAGCTCAGCAGGGGGACACCAACACCGACTGTCTCAGCTCAGTAGGGGGACACCAACACCGGCTGTCTCAGCTCAGCAGGGGGACACCAACACCGGCTGTCTCAGCTCAGCAGGGCGACACCAACACCGGCTGTCTCAGCTCAGCAGGGGGACACCAACACCGGCTGTCTCAGCTCAGCAGGGGGACACCAATACCCGCTGTCTCAGCTCAGTAGGGGGACACCAACACCGGCTGTCTCAGCTCAGCAGGGGGACACCAACACCGGCTGTCTCAGCTCAGCAGGGCGACACCAACACCGGCTGTCTCAGTTCAGTAGGGGGACACCAACACCGGCTGTTTCAGCTCAGTAGGCGATACAGGGGTGTTCCAGTTGGACAAAGGCTATCGTCTGAATGCGGCAGGATAGGCCCGCAATGGATGTCCCGCGGCAGGATAGGGCCGCAATGGATGTCCCGCGGGGAGGTGTTATGACGCGCAGGGACCACGCACTCGTGGTGTTGGTGGCGCCTGACAATGGTCGGAACAACTGCAGACGCAATGGTCTGCCAACGGCCGTGAATCACACGTACAACACTACCGAGTCGCAGAAGGCCGTGAATCACACGTACGACACTACCGAGTCGCAGTAGGCCGTGAATCACACGTACAACACTACCGAGTCGCAGTAGGCCGTGAATCACACGTACAACACTACCGAGTCGCAGTAGGCCGTGAATCACACGTACAACAATACCGAGTCGCAGTAGGCCGTGAATCACACGTACAACACTACCGAGTCGCAGTAGGCCGTGAATCACACGTACAACACTACCGAGTCGCAGTAGGCCGTGAATCACACGTACAACACTACCGAGTCGCAGTAGGCCGTGAATCACACGTACAACACTACCGAGTCGCAGTAGGCCGTGAATCACACGTACGACACTACCGAGTCGCAGTAGGCCGTGAATCACACGTACAACACTACCGAGTCGCAGTAGGCCGTGAATCACACGTACAACACTACCGAGTCGCAGTAGGCCGTGAATCACACGTACGACACTACCGAGTCGCAGTAGGCCGTGAATCACACGTACAACACTACCGAGTCGCAGTAGGCCGTGAATCACACGTACAACACTACCGAGTCGCAGTAGGAGTCGATGATGGCGAAATGTGCCGGCACTGCACACTCAAATGTTAATTGTTGAGGCAGTGTTTTTGTTCTCCATTTCCCTAGTGCCATCACCCGTCTGGACACTAGAGCCCTTCATGGCACACTTTTCCAGCCCCCGTTCCTGCCCATTCAGCCAGACCCAAACCCGTTCCAATCCGAATTAATAATTGATGGGGCTCCCATTCCCACCCGTTTCAGCATATTTCACTTTTTGTAGAGCTAACAAAGTATATGGTCTGTCCCAAACCCGTTCCAACCCGTTACCAAAAATGGCCTCATTTCCATCGCGTTCCACGGGTTCCATGGGGATTCCCATTGCATGAAGGGCTCTACTGGACACTGAACGATCACTCTACCTTTACACCCGGCTGAGTCAGCTGTCTGATTGTATTGTATTATTGTATTTAACGACTTCGGGTCATCCACACACATTGTGGGTATTTCTAGCCCGGCGTCACGAGACATAAAACAGTAGGTACATGGGGAAACAGGGAGTTGACATTCATACTCGGATACATACCGGATAAAACAATGGTGCACGGCTTACAAAACTATGCATAACACAAAATAGATATAAACTGGTAATGTGAAAACAATAGCACAGACAAAGCATGGCCGCCACACGTTAGTTTACTGATACTGATAGTACACTGATGGTCGGAGGAGAGCTGTAACCATAGTAACCACAACTCTCGGTCACCATCGTTACACAGCCGCCACGCATGTTAACCCGCGAGTTACTGGGGTATATTCCATAACGCGACTTACTGGGGGGTGGAGGAGGGGGGGGGGGGCTATTTCCCCCCCCCTCGGATCTCCGGAACTACTGGACCGATTGTAACAATTCAAACGGCATTCGATAGCCCTGGGAAATTTATCGAAGGAAACCTAATATTGTTGACCTCGGGGTCACCGATGACGTCACAGGTCAGGTCAAGTACAAAATGTTTGACCGTGTCAAAAGGTCTCGATGGATGGAATTGTCGCGCAAAATTGCGATATTAAACGCATAAGCAGTCGATAAATGGTATGACTCGTGTCTGACACTTCTAAGTACCATTCTAAGCTATGTATGACCTTGGGTAAGGTCAAGGTCATCCGAGGTCACGAGGTCAAACTGCAGATTACGGTTATTAGGCGTTGTAACACTATGTTTATGGGTTTGTTTTTCGTCTAGAACGCGAAAAATGACCTTAGAACATTGTTTGTTCCATACAAATAGAAGTGAAATGCACAAAACTGAAATGCATTTTTTATGCATAGCAATGCTGTGAATTTTTGTCATTTAAAGATCAGTCATTCATTTTTGAAGATATCGACTTCAAATTTGGTACACATATTCACCGAACACGTCTCGATCACACATATTCCGGTGTTTGGATAACTCTGATTTGTTTTGAAAATATTGTAAAAACAACAAAAAATGTATTTGGATTTCTCAAAATTTTGAATTTCAAAAAACCTAAAAAATCCGAGATGGCAGTTCGATAGCCCAGTCTATTGTCAGTAATTTGATTTAAGTGTATACTTTTTACGCAATTTTAGTGCATACTTTTATGCAGTGTGTTTTCCATCATCGCCCTGTCTGTTCAGTGTATGTACCCAAGTGTAACTCTTATATGTGCTTTTGTAATTGACGTAAGACCGTAATAGCCACTAATAGTGGATGGTTTTTAATACACTGATTGATTGACTGATTGACAATTCAATTTATTTCAAACATTGTACCTTTGACAGCGTTTTCCGCAAACCATTATTTGTCAACAAAAACAGAAGAACATGACGTCACTCTGACGTCATTCCCGGTAGACCTATCATAACCTCGTCTTTTTCCTTTGGCCCACATGTGTAGAATTGATGTGATAGAACGTACTGAAAGATTGGTGACGATACTGGTGTTCGTTTATAAATTATTGCAAAATAACGGGAGGGGGGGGGGGGCAAAATAGCCCCCCCCCCCCCTCCAGTAAGTCGCAGGTTAACCAACCGGTGGAGATGGATTTATCCCAATGTCTTAGACAGAAATCGCGATGTTAACTTGAGGCACACGAACTAGGAAAATGCAAAATAAATTTGTATCCCGTTAACCCGTTTTTTTTCTCGAGGATAGCTGAAAAGCCTTTTTGGCACTGCTGTTCGGGCATCAATTACCCACATTGTGTGACACTCTTGACCTCGGGTCACCACAGGTCAGGTCACCTGGCCAGGTCACGTGACCCCACATGCAAAGAAGTTCGCGCTCGTACCACAGCCATAGTTTTTGGCCGATCGGTGTCAAACTTACAGGATTGAATAAGGTCAAAGTACCTACAATTCGTTTATCTCGGATTTTGTATATCGGTGACCTAAGATCGGGTCAATTCCGTGACCTCGCCATTAGAAATAAATGGGAACATATTCAAATGCTTTCTATTCCGAGGATACGCATGATATCAGTCAAAATTCCTTCTGGATCATGCTATCATAGGCCATTATTGATGATACAGGTGCGATGCTTGTTCAGTGACCCCTACAGGGTCAGCCGTGACCCATACAGGGTCATATGAGGTCACCAACACTGTCAATAACTTTCGAAAGAATAAAGATGGAAAAGTGAAACCGGCACCAGTTTGTTTGTCTCGTCGAGACACGTCTCCCACTATGCATCATGACCAACCCGGGTCACCAAATGACGTTGAACTGAGCTCAAATTTCTAAGTTGACCTAACCTGATCAACATGACTATGATTCGAAGCGCATTGAAGAGACAAACACGATGGCGTCAAAATAATTGCCTTATCTTGATTAAGT
Source organism: Chirona hameri (assembly GCA_036785665.1). NCBI lineage: Eukaryota > Metazoa > Arthropoda > Thecostraca > Balanomorpha > Balanidae > Chirona > Chirona hameri. Next base: position 36,217 of record JAXIVJ010003848.1, read on the forward strand.
AAAACAATATTTGCGAGAAAAAAAAACAGTTTTGCCAAAAAATGGCCTTTTTACCTTTGATGACCTCTGGAGGACCTCTGGAACTATTGACCTGAGCTAAAATTTGAGGACACCAAGTGCAATTGCATTTTTCAACAGCTCTCGATTGCTTTTTCCCGTTTGTTCCTAGCTATCATAGTTCCCGAGTTTTTATTATTTCTGGAATGAAGTCCTAAAACTGAAAAATATGACCTTTGATGACCTCTGGAGTCTGATGACCTCAATATTGACCATCGCCAATACAAAATGATTGAAATGGTTTCAAAGTGATTATTGACAAGCTTTCGAACGGTATTTTCGGTTTGTGTCTACTTCCCATAGGAGCCGTGTTCAGTTTCAGTTTCAGTTTCAGTTTATTTTGTTTAACAAAAGATACACAAATTAACAGACAATTGCGGATCGGCGCAAAAGCACAAGCTTAAATTCAAGCGCCTCTCCAACAGAATGAAATGGAACAAAACAAAACAAAACCAAGAAACAAGTAACGCCGGCCCCGCCAACAGCCCACCGAGCAGCCAGGGGAAATGCAGGTACCAGGCGGCCAGACCACGGGCGGCAACAGTCGGGCTAGCATTTGTGAAGTGTTTGTGTTACTGTTGGGTGTTAAATCGTTGGGTGTGTGCTATGAATGCTTGTAGTTGGTGTGCGATGGGTATTCCTTGATTTTCAGTGAGGGTTTGGCCAAATAAAAGTGCTTTGAGCTGACATTTATAAGAAAGGTTATCAAAATTTGGAATAATCGTTCGCGCTGCGTTGCATAGGTGTAACCTGTTGTTTGTGTATAGGGGGCACCAGAGTATGTAGTGAGCAGGGTCTTCTTGTTTGTGTCCGCAAGAGCATGTTGGGCTAGGTGTGCGTTGAACTTTAAATAGGTGTGCATGCAGAGATGACAGACCGACTCGCAATCTAGTGTGGAGTGTATTTTTTTTGTTTTTGTGCCTACTGAATTTAGTGTTGGTGGCTCTGGTGTCCCAAATCGCTGCCAAACCTGACGAGCAAAGGCAAGACGGGATAGAGTATTTCGTAGAGATTCAGTAGGAAGATTCCATTGCCGGATAGTGGCGGGAATGAAGGACCTGCGGAAAGATGTTAAGCGAATGGGAGGGATTGAAAGAAGTTGTGCGTTGCGTAGTCTGAGTCCAGTAGCGTCCTGTCTCGTGCCCGTCAAGAGGTTCGTTACGTATGAGGGAAGAGGAGGGTAATTGTAATACAGTCGATGGAAAAACAAAACTTTGTGGATGAGCCGTCTGACATCTAGTCGCTCCCAGCCTAAATCATTAAGTAGTGCGTCAGCTGATGTTCGGAATAGTGTACCTGTCACAAGTCTAGCGCAACGATTCTGTAGAGTCTGGAGTCGAACTGAGTCGGTCAAAGTCAAGTTACCGTCGTAGATGATATCACAGTAGTCGAAATGCGGTCTAATGTATGTTGTATATATATATCGTTGAGCATAGGTCTTGGGAGGTATTTCGCGATGGGGTAAATGGGTCCTAAGCGAGAGTTGATTGTCCTGATGATTGTATTAATATGCTGATGGAAGTGGTGGTCAGTAGAAAATGTGAGTCCGAGATGTTTGTGGCTCTTAGCGCTAGGTATATTTTGGCCATTAAAGGATAATCTTAGGTCATGGTTGTTGTGCCTGTTCGTGAATGTTTGTTGTGTTGTTTTATCTGCATCAAAAGTGATGGCCCAGTTTTGTACCATATTGACGGATGATGTCTAAGTCCTTTTGCAGTGATTGTCTGCGTTGTTGGCTGTCTTGTGGATGAGAGGAGTATAGGGAAGTGTCGTCTGCATAGAATAGTGCGTCATTCTCGGTTTTGTTGGATAGGTCGTTGAGGTATATCAGGGCAAGCAGAGGTCCAAGAACCGAACCTTGAGGGCAACCAGCTATAATATTTTGTGGCGAAGTTACGCTATTACCCACACGAACAATTTGAGTACGATCTTCGAGATACGAACTTAGCCATGCCAGGAGGGAGCCAGAGATGCTGCATTGAATTTCACATTTCGCAATTAGTGCTTCATGCCAAATTTTGTCGAAATATTGTGAAATATCGATAAAAATAGCAGTGAAGTTATTGTTTTCGTTTAACGCCGAGTACAACTGATGAGCAAGATATACAAGTTGAAGGTGTGTACTGTGACCCGGACGGTAGCCACTTTGCTTCTCAGTTAGAAGATTGTTTTCAGTCAGATGTGTGTAGATTTTAATGAATACCAGTTTTTCCAAGATTTTAGACAGGTTCGGAAGAAGACTTATTGGCCGGTAGTTGGTTGGATCTGAGTTGGCGCCTTTATGTTTGAAGATAGGAGTTATGCATGCTTTTTTTCCAGGACGAGGGAAATTTCCCTAATTGGAGGGATTTATTAAAAAGCTTGGTAAGTGGATTGGCAATTAGCAATGCTGACATTTTAAGTAATTTGTTAGGAATTTTATCTGGGCCTGATGATTTGTTTACGTCTAAGGAATTTAAGATTTTGAGGACCTCTTGCTCGAAGGGGCGTTCAAACGCCCCTCCCTCCCTCCCTCCCTCCCTCCCTCCCTCCCTCCCTCCCTCCCTCCTCCCTCCCTCCCTCCCTCCCTCCCTCCCTCCCTCCCTCCCTCCCTCCCTCCCTCCCTCCCTCCCTCCCTCCCTCCCTCCCTCCCTCCCCGGCACGGCGAAGGTGGCGCCGAGCACGGGCACGGCGCGGGTTAAGCTAACGGTAACTGGAACTGGCCAATCGACTCCAAAGACCCCGAAATATCGGGACGTTGCTCAGTCATCTTGATGTTACACGCCCAGTAGTGGTTCTGGCTCAGCGGCTCGGGCTCAGGTGTCACGCAGGTGCCGCCACAGCTGACCCGGCACGCCGGAGGAAGGGAGGGGAGGGAGGGGGGGGGGGGGGGGCAGGGTGAAACACGCTGGGAACGCAGCCCGGACCTGACACCAGGATCAGTGACTCATATAGGACCTGACACAGGTAGCAGTAACTCATATAGGACCTGACAGAGGGAGCAGTAACTCATATAGGACCTGACACAGGGAGCAGTAACTCATATAGGACCTGACACAGGGAGCAGTAACTCATATAGGACCTGACACAGGAAGCAGTAACTCATATAGGACCTGACACAGGGAGCAGTAACTCATATAGGACCTGACAGAGGGAGCAGTAACTCATATAGGACCTGACACAGGGAGCAGTAACTCATATAGGACCTGACACAGGGAGCAGTAACTCATATAGGACCTGACACAGGGAGCAGTAACTCATATAGGACCTGACAGAGGGAGCAGTAACTCATATAGGACCTGACACAGGGAGCAGTAACTCATATAGGACCTGACAGAGGGAGCAGTAACTCATATAGGACCTGACACAGGGAGCAGTAACTCATATAGGACCTGACACAGGGAGCAGTAACTCATATAGGACCTGACAGAGGGAGCAGTAACTCATATAGGACCTGACACAGGGAGCAGTAACTCATATAGGACCTGACACAGGGAGCAGTAACTCATATAGGACCTGACAGAGGGAGCAGTAACTCATATAGGACCTGACACAGGGAGCAGTAACTCATATAGGACCTGATACAGGGAGCAGTAACTCATATAGGACCTGACACAGGGAGCAGTAACTCATATAGGACCTGACACAGGGAGCAGTAACTCATATAAACTGTGGATGGCCCCGGGTGACTCACATTCCCTCGACAGCCTGATCGACATTCCCTCGACAGCCTGATCGACATTCCCTCGACAGCCTGATCGACATTCCCTCGACAGCCTGATCGACATTCCCTCGACAGCCTGATCGACATTCCCTCGACAGCCTGATCGACATTCCCTCGACAGCCTGATCGACATTCCCTCGACAGCCTGATCGACATTCCCTCGACAGCCTGATCGACATTCCCTCGACAGCCTGATCGACATTCCCTCGACAGCCTGATCGACATTCCCTCGACAGCCTGATCGACATTCCCTCGACAGCCTGATTGACATTCCCTCGACAGCCTGATCGACATTCCCTCGACAGCCTGATCGACATACTTGGTTTTAGGACATACAAAACATGGTGATACTTGTGATGATTGAAGGGTGATTCAAGTAGCACCAGAAACATGGAAAAAAAATGTGTTGGCAAACAAAGCACCTGTACAGTGTACATAACACCTGTGTAATCAGAATGAGGGATAAGGGTTATATAAAGTTATGCCAAGGATTTTTTATATATAATTTAAGTCCGAATGTTTTTGAATGGATGAATTTCTGAGGTCAGGCCCTGCGCTAAGCATAGCTTGTTGCGCAGACCCTGACCCCACCACCCGATCAAGCAATTCCTGGCGTCCGGCAAAATTTAGAAGCGAAAGTTGTACGTGCCAGACATACCTGGACACGGTCCGCCCCGCCCTCTGACGTCACCTGGCCTTGAGTGCGACCGCTGCCACCGGCCACAGGCCATTCCAGTCAGGGGCAAACAGCGAGCGCCGAAGCGACTCAAACCCGGGCTGCCACTGCCGGGTGAGGTCAGAAGTCCGGCGCTCTCCCAACTGAGCTACAGGGGCGGACAAACAGAAAGACTCTTATTGCAATACCCACTGCATTTTAGCACTTCAACTGAGTTTCATTTTGGGATAGCTGTGTCCCAGAGGTGAAATGTCCCTTTGATTGTTGAAAACAGCAACCAGAGTCTAGAATAGAAAGTGGCAAAGCTGTCTCTGGTGCCAAGGCATTGCCTTTCTGGTGCCCCTGAGGGCTTCAGAATAGCTCTCTGGAGCACTGCAGACTTGCCTCCTGGGTGCCCTGAAAGACTTGCCTCTAAGGAGCTCTACTGGCACAAGACTGGTGCCTAGTGGTGTCAAGACTCTTCTGGTGTCTAGCCTCCTGGGAGCTCTAAAGACCTTTCTGGTGCGCTCACAGGCTCAACTGTCTGGTGTCCTGAGGTCACTGCCTGTCTGTAGCATCACAGGTTGCCTCTTGGGTGCCCTGATTGCCTTTCCTCAAGGCTCCTTGATAGCCAAGCCATTTCCTCAAGGCTCCTTGATACTAAAGTATGGTACTCTGGCAGCCTTTCCTCCTATGTGCCCCGATGGCTTGGTCTCTAACAATGTCCTAATGACCTTGTCTCTCAAATGTCCTGAGGACCCATAATTCACACAATGCCCTGATTATGTTGGTGCCCTACCGAGGCCTAACCTATCTGGTGTATGTATGGTGTGCATCAAACCTCTGTAGAAATGCATGGTATTTATGGTCACAATATACGGCAGGTTAATAACAGTGGCAATAACAGGGTCTGTTCCCCTCCACTACGCCCTGTTCAGCACTCAGGTTAATAACAGTGGCAATAACAGGGTCTGTTCCCCTCAACTACGCCCTGTTCAGCACTCAGGTTAATAACAGTGGCAATAACAGGGTCTGTTCCCCTCCACTACACCCTGTTCAGCACTCAGGTTAATAACAGTGGCAATAACAGGGTCTGTTCCCCTCCACTACGCCCTGTTCAGCACTCAGGTTAATAACAGTGGCAATAACAGGGTCTGTTCCCCTCCACTACGCCCTGTTCAGCACTCAGGTTAATAACAGTGGCAATAACAGGGTCTGTTCCCCTCCACTACGCCCTGTTCAGCACTCAGGTTAATAACAGTGGCAATAACAGGGTCTGTTCCCCTCCACTACGCCCTGTTCAGCACTCAGGTTAATAACAGTGGCAATAGCAGGGTCTGTTCCCCTCCACTACGCCCTGTTCAGCACTCAGGTTAATAACAGTGGCAATAGCAGGGTCTGTTCCCCTCCACTACGCCCTGTTCAGCACTCAGGTTAATAACAGTGGCAATAACAGGGTCTGTTCCACTACGCCCTGTTCAGCACTCAGGTTAATAACAGTGGCAATAACAGGGTCTGTTCCCCTCCACTACACCCTGTTCAGCACTCAGGTTAATAACAGTGGCAATAACAGGGTCTGTTCCCCTCCACTACGCCCTGTTCAGCACTCAGGTTAATAACAGTGGCAATAACAGGGTCTGTTCCCCTCCACTACACCCTGTTCAGCACTCAGGTTAATAACAGTGGCAATAGCAGGGTCTGTTCCCCTCCACTACACCCTGTTCAGCACTCAGGTTAATAACAGTGGCAATAACAGGGTCTGTTCCCCTCCACTACACCCTGTTCAGCACTCAGGTTAATAACAGTGGCAATAGCAGGGTCTGTTCCCCTCCACTACGCCCTGTTCAGCACTCAGGTTAATAACAGTGGCAATAACAGGGTCTGTTCCCCTCCACTACGCCCTGTTCAGCACTCAGGTTAATAACAGTGGCAATAGCAGGGTCTGTTCCCCTCCACTACGCCCTGTTCAGCACTCAGGTTAATAACAGTGGCAATAGCAGGGTCTGTTCCCCTCCACTACGCCCTGTTCAGCACTCAGGTTAATAACAGTGGCAATAACAGGGTCTGTTCCACTACGCCCTGTTCAGCACTCAGGTTAATAACAGTGGCAATAACAGGGTCTGTTCCCCTCCACTACACCCTGTTCAGCACTCAGGTTAATAACAGTGGCAATAACAGGGTCTGTTCCCCTCCACTACACCCTGTTCAGCACTCAGGTTAATAACAGTGGCAATAACAGGGTCTGTTCCCCTCCACTACGCCCTGTTCAGCACTCAGGTTAATAACAGTGGAAATAGCAGGGTCTGTTCCCCTCCACTACACCCTGTTCAGCACTCAGGTTAATAACAGTGGAAATAGCAGGGTCTGTTCCCCTCCACTACACCCTGTTCAGCACTCAGGTTAATAACAGTGGCAATAACAGGGTCTGTTCCCCTCCACTACACCCTGTTCAGCACTCAGGTTAATAACAGTGGCAATAACAGGGTCTGTTCCCCTCCACTACACCCTGTTCAGCACTCAGGTTAATAACAGTGGCAATAACAGGGTCTGTTCCCCTCCACTACGCCCTGTTCAGCACTCAGGTTAATAACAGTGGCAATAGCAGGGTCTGTTCCCCTCCACTACACCCTGTTCAGCACTCAGGTTAATAACAGTGGCAATAACAGGGTCTGTTCCCCTCCACTACACCCTGTTCAGCACTCAGGTTAATAACAGTGGCAATAACAGGGTCTGTTCCCCTCCACTACACCCTGTTCAGCACTCAGGTTAATAACAGTGGAAATAGCAGGGTCTGTTCCCCTCCACTACACCCTGTTCAGCACTCAGGTTAATAACAGTGGCAATAACAGGGTCTGTTCCCCTCCACTACACCCTGTTCAGCACTCAGGTTAATAACAGTGGCAATAACAGGGTCTGTTCCCCTCCACTACACCCTGTTCAGCACTCAGGTTAATAACAGTGGCAATAACAGGGTCTGTTCCCCTCCACTACGCCCTGTTCAGCACTCAGGTTAATAACAGTGGCAATAGCAGGGTCTGTTCCCCTCCACTACACCCTGTTCAGCACTCAGGTTAATAACAGTGGAAATAGCAGGGTCTGTTCCCCTCCACTACACCCTGTTCAGCACTCAGGTTAATAACAGTGGCAATAACAGGGTCTGTTCCCCTCCACTACACCCTGTTCAGCACTCAGGTTAATAACAGTGGCAATAACAGGGTCTGTTCCCCTCCACTACACCCTGTTCAGCACTCAGGTTAATAACAGTGGCAATAACAGGGTCTGTTCCCCTCCACTACACCCTGTTCAGCACTCAGGTTAATAACAGTGGCAATAGCAGGGTCTGTTCCCCTCCACTACACCCTGTTCAGCACTCAGGTTAATAACAGTGGCAATAACAGGGTCTGTTCCCCTCCACTACGCCCTGTTCAGCACTCAGGTTAATAACAGTGGCAATAACAGGGTCTGTTCCCCTCCACTACACCCTGTTCAGCACTCAGGTTAATAACAGTGGCAATAACAGGGTCTGTTCCCCTCCACTACGCCCTGTTCAGCACTCAGGTTAATAACAGTGGCAATAACAGGGTCTGTTCCCCTCCACTACACCCTGTTCAGTTCAGCACTCAGGTTAATAACAGTGGCAATAACAGGGTCTGTTCCCCTCCACTACGCCCTGTTCAGCACTCAGGTTAATAACAGTGGCAATAACAGGGTCTGTTCCCCTCCACTACACCCTGTTCAGCACTCAGGTTAATAACAGTGGCAATAACAGGGTCTGTTCCCCTCCACTACACCCTGTTCAGCACTCAGGTTAATAACAGTGGAAATAGCAGGGTCTGTTCCCCTCCACTACGCCCTGTTCAGCACTCAGGTTAATAACAGTGGCAATAACAGGGTCTGTTCCCCTCCACTACGGGGGGGGGGGAACAGCACTCAGGTTAATAACAGTGGCAATAACAGGGTCTGTTCCCCTCCACTACACCCTGTTCAGCACTCAGGTTAATAACAGTGGCAATAACAGGGTCTGTTCCCCTCCACTACGCCCTGTTCAGCACTCAGGTTAATAACAGTGGAAATAGCAGGGTCTGTTCCCCTCCACTACACCCTGTTCAGCACTCAGGTTAATAACAGTGGCAATAGCAGGGTCTGTTCCCCTCCACTACACCCTGTTCAGCACTCAGGTTAATAACAGTGGCAATAACAGGGTCTGTTCCCCTCCACTACACCCTGTTCAGCACTCAGGTTAATAACAGTGGCAATAACAGGGTATGTTCCCCTCCACTACGCCCTGTTCAGCACTCAGGTTAATAACAGTGGAAATAGCAGGGTCTGTTCCCCTCCACTACACCCTGTTCAGCACTCAGGTTAATAACAGTGGCAATAGCAGGGTCTGTTCCCCTCCACTACGCCCTGTTCAGCACTCAGGTTAATAACAGTGGCAATAACAGGGTCTGTTCCCCTCCACTACACCCTGTTCAGCACTCAGGTTAATAACAGTGGCAATAACAGGGTCTGTTCCCCTCCACTACGCCCTGTTCAGCACTCAGGTTAATAACAGTGGAAATAGCAGGGTCTGTTCCCCTCCACTACGCCCTGTTCAGCACTCAGGTTAATAACAGTGGCAATAACAGGGTCTGTTCCCCTCCACTACGCCCTGTTCAGCACTCAGGTTAATAACAGTGGAAATAGCAGGGTCTGTTCACCTCCACTACACCCTGTTCAGCACTCAGGTTAATAACAGTGGAAATAGCAGGGTCTGTTCCCCTCCACTACGCCCTGTTCAGCACTCAGGTTAATAACAGTGGCAATAACAGGGTCTGTTCCCCTCCACTACACCCTGTTCAGCACTCAGGTTAATAACAGTGGCAATAACAGGGTCTGTTCCCCTCCACTACACCCTGTTCAGCACTCAGGTTAATAACAGTGGCAATAGCAGGGTCTGTTCCCCTCCACTACACCCTGTTCAGCACTCAGGTTAATAACAGTGGCAATAACAGGGTCTGTTCACCTCCACTACACCCTGTTCAGCACTCAGGTTAATAACAGTGGCAATAACAGGGTCTGTTCCCCTCCACTACACCCTGTTCAGCACTCAGGTTAATAACAGTGGCAATAACAGGGTCTGTTCCCCTCCACTACGCCCTGTTCAGCACTCAGGTTAATAACAGTGGCAATAACAGGGTCTGTTCCCCTCCACTACGCCCTGTTCAGCACTCAGGTTAATAACAGTGGCAATAACAGGGTCTGTTCCCCTCCACTACACCCTGTTCAGCACTAGCTATTTGCCACTGGCAGGATGACCAGTTGCCAGTGGCAGCAGCCACATTCAAGGTCAGATGAAGCCAGCAGGGTGCAATTGGATCATCCTCAGTCATTTCAATTTGGGGATGTAATGTAAGACTGTTGCCACTAAATTCTGCTGATGACCTGCAATTGTGTGCTGAGATTGCTTGGCAAGGGCCAAAGCTATGTAAACCCAAGGGCCCAGAGGCCAGGGTCCTCACAAGCTTTGCTTAGCATGGATCCTGTTTTTGGATGTCCATCATCAAATAAAAACATCCTAACTAAATTTATAAAACAGGGATTGAGGTAGGGTTAACTGCTGTAACCCCAGATACACCATAACCTTGGACTTTTAATGCTATCAGAATGTAAACAATAATCATGCACTAAAGCACCATGCCTGTTGGTATCATCTGCAGTCTGCACTCTGATAGCATACAAAGTATGAGGTTAGGACATGTCTGAAGATTGGACTTTTACCCTATATATGAACTCCACACAATACAAATATGCTGTGGCACTGCATACTCCCAGTGCAGAGGCCCATTTTCCCATGGCACATGGTTCATATAGCAGTTAAATAGTGTGATGGGTACACACAGTTTAAAGTTATTGTCTAAGCTAATAGTTATAATTTTACTGACATAACACAAAAGGAAGAAAATATTGTGTGCTTTGATAATTTATTGTCATGATCATGAGGGAACCTTTTCCTTAACCCACACCCTGGTGGGCCTCTGAGACAACTTCGCCATGGTGGGGTGGGGGGGGGGGGGGGTCAAAATGACCCCCCCCCCCAGTAACTCGAAAACTTAAAGGTACTAGAAAGACGCGGAAAAGAGCGTTCGAAAGCTCTCGACATGGACATTCGAAGTTACTTCAGGCGGTTTTTCCTCAGGTGAACATTGCGGTCACCAGAGGACACCAAAGGTAAAATTTTCCCTTTTTGGACATCGGCTTCAAACATTCCCAAATATCTCGAAAACTATGATAGCTAGGGGCAAACGGGAAAATCAATAGCAAGACATTCCAATTTGTAATCGGTAAGGTGTCCTCAAATTTGACCTCAGGTTAATATTTAAGGCTCCAGGGGTCGTGAAAGGTCAAAAACTCTGATATGGGCAAAACTGTTTTTCGCAAATAACTTTTACTGAAAAGATAGAGCAACACTGTTGCCACCACCGTGTGTATCTCATCAAGGCGCATCGTGACATATTACTTGTGACCTAGTTAGGTCAAATTCAAAACTTGGTCTCGGGTCAAGGTCAATCGGTGACCCAGGTAGGTCATGTTGCATATAGGGCGACGCGGCTTGACGACAGTGGCGGCGGAAGGTATTTTCGGATGGAGGGGGGAGGGGCAAAGAAACCCAGGGCACCCCCTCGGGCCAAGCGCCCCCCCCCCCAAAAAAAAATGTGCTAAATGATATCTCCTCGGATTTATGCCACAATATTATACAAGTAAAACGCCTTTTGGGGCGATGACCGAGCGGGCGCGCTCTGGTAAAGCTAAAACAGGTTTGAAATATGAAACAGTACATGAGCACACGTGTGCATTGACTGTGTCCCAATGCTTAGTAACATATTCAATAGTTTTACCGTGGTTATATCCTAGTATGCATAGTTTTAAACGTTCAGCTGAATGGAGATGTACAAAGTAAATGGCGCTTCCCTGGGACAAACTACATAAAAGCATGTATTAACCCGCGCCGTGCCGGGGGGGGGGGGGGGGGGGGAGCGTTTTAGACGCCCCTCCCCTCCGTTTTTTTTTGCCAATAGCTAAAAAAACCGTTGAAGCCAGGTAGCTGAAATTTTCAGTACCTATCCGCTGAACATTTTTACAACTTTTGTGAAACCAAAAGTTGCAGGTCTTATCAGGTCAGGTCACCAGGTTAGGTCACGTGACCCAACCTCAGAAAAAGTTTGTGGTCGTGCCACGTCTACAGTTTCCGGGTGATCACTTTTAAACTTTTAGAGTTTGATAAGGATATCATTACCTACAATTTGCATATCTCGGATTTTTTTTATTCGGTGACCTAAGGTCTGATCGATCGCGTGACCTTCCCCATTATAAGTCAATGGGGAAATATTGAAATGCTTTGCTTTCCATGTAAACGCATCCAATCAACGTTTTTTCTTCAGGATCATGTGGTAATAGACCATTCTTCATTACCCAGATACTATTTTGGTTTATTTGACCCCCCACAAGGTCATCCGAGGTCACATGAGGTCACATACACTTTTTTTGCCAATAACTTTTGATCGAAGAGAGATAGAAACTTGAAGAAGGCACGAATGTGATTTTCTCGTCAAGCCGCATCGACCTATATGCAACATGACCCACCGTGACCGACTTGGTCACCATGTGACCTTCACCTGAGGTCAAATTTTTCATTGACTTTCCAAGGTCAAGATGTATATTTTTCGATGCGCCTTGCCGATGGAAACACGATGGAGCCACAATCAATGCTCTATCTTGAATAGCAAAAAAGTTATTCGCGGAAAACTTTCCCCAAGATAACAGCCATTTTGACCTTTGATGACCTCTGGAGCCTCAACTATTGACCTGAACTCAAATCTGACGGTAAAACGTTACTGGAGCGTTTCAAGAGCTATCTATTGCTTTTTTCGGTTTCGTCCTAGCTATCATAGTTCCCGAGATATCGTGGGATTTCAGGATCAAGTTACCTAAAACGGGAAAATTTGACCTATGATGACTTCTGGTGACCTCAATAATAACCTGAGCGAAAAAATGACTGAAGTAGTTTCTAAATCATTTTTGACGAGCTTTCCAACGCTGTTTTTCGTTTTGCGCTACGTTGCCTAGGAGCAGAGTTAGAAGGGGGCGTCGAAACGCCGCCCCCCCCCGCACGGCGAAGGTGGCGCCGAGCACCGGCACGGCGCGGGTTAAAGTGAAATATTCACCTTTTGATTTATTTACCTGCATTTTTCTGTGACACATGTACAAGGGCGGATCCAGACGGCCTTTTGGGGGGGGGGGGGGCAAACCGTTTTTAGCGGACCTTACCTACCCCCAATTTCGGATTTCTTCCCGTATTTGGCCCACTTTATTTTGCAACTACACGATTTTTTTCTCTCGACCTTTTGGGATATCGAAAAAGGAAAGATCGTAAGCTTGCAGTTTGTATTGTTCCGACATTGCCTTACGCTGAGCAAAACTATGTCAATTGTCAGCTGTACCCAGGGGCGTCGCCGATATTTTTTGAGTGGGGGGCATACTGGTTATTGATTCACCTTTTTTGGAAGGATTCAATCACGATTCATTTTGGAATATGAATGATTCAGTCACCGTTTGATTCATGGATAACCATTTTGAGAAATGATTCTTTCCGATTCAAAGAATCAATTTTTTTTACAAATCAAATCACGTTTGACTCACCATTGAAATATCATTGCACAGACTTTTGGATTCAATCAGTCTTGTTTCTATGCGGGTTTTGATTCCATCATGATTCATGAATAAATAAAAATCCGGTGGTGAATCGATTCTTCTTTGATTCAAGGGATTTTGATTGAACGATTCCAATCAATTCAATCAGAGTCGAATCAATAACCAGTCTGGTGGGGGGGGGGGGGGGGGGTCGGCAAAAAATGAAGAAAGAAAAATTACCCATTTTATGCGTGTATTTAAACCTTTGCAGCATTTTTAATGTGGACTTGGACTTTAATGTTATAGTAGGTACTTGTTATTTAGCGCCGCGAAGCTGCGCGAAATTTGTAAGGGTTTGCCTGATAAAACCCAGAAACATAGGCGGTGGGCCTAGTAGAGAATAAGAAGCTAAACATGCTATTCATTCAATTCACCGCTACAACGAACCGAAGACGATGACGATGGCTTCGTTATGACGATGGCCACCGATGTGAAGCCGCGAAGGGGCGTGAAAATTTAAATTTTAGGTCGTGGAAAACGAAATTTTAATATTGAAACCAGACTCAGGTAACCCCTATTCCTGGTTGCACATCTCGGTATAATTAAAAATATTGAAATTAAGGTGGTTTTTAATATACGTATTCTTCCGATAGTAAATCACGATGACCGGTGGCAGTCAGCGCTCAATAGTACATATGATAATAATAACTGTATACATATGTACCAAACTGTAACAAACAACTGGTAACAGTGCAAATTGTTTCAAACTTCTCGGTTGTACTTCTCGGTTGAACTTGAACTCTAAGGCTAAAAGATGTGGCTGACCGGAAGATATCATGCTGTACAACATATATAGGTCGAAATATTCTACAAACTGACGCGCATTGAGCCATCCAAGACTATGGAAAACGTCTGATATATGATCAAACTTTTGGCGGTTAGAGATTAACATAGCAGCAAAATTGAACACTTTTTGAATGAGGTCTAAGTTCTCACTGTTTCCGTTCCCATACACTTGCACAAAGTAGCGCAGTTGAGATAGTACAAAGGAGTCAATAAGACGAGGCATAATTCATACAGGAAGTGCGTGTCCAGCATCTGAAAGCCCTACCAGTATACCGAAGCATCGATCCGTTATCATTCGAACGTGTTGGTTCCATGCAAGTGTGCTGTCCATAATTACACCAAGGGTTTTAACTTGATTTGAGCTTTTCAAACATTCACCTTTAAACCATTTTCGGATGGTTCTGAGATTTGGGCGAGTTGTCGACGGTCACCGGATAATAACAGTTCTGTTTTTGCTGAGTTGACCACCATCCCGTTTCAGAGGAACCAAGCATTGGCTATATCGAGAACCCTTTCTAATGCCCTCTGCATTTCAGTGAAACTTTTTCTGGGACCGGTGATGGCGATTTATCTATCATCTGCATATCGAACAGTGGTGATACGGAATCCGTCCATTTATTTCGTATAAAACATTCAAGTAATTAGTTGCAATGTTGTATAGCAATGTTCCGAGACACGTGCCCTGAAAAGTTCCTATAGTAATGGGGCGGGAGTTGGAGACATTTCCCCCCACGCGAACATTCTGAGTATGGCCAGATAGATAACTTCGGAACCATCCTGTGGAAATTTGAAGCATTTTTAGTTTGTTTAGTAGCAGATCGTGGTCAATCACGTCAAAACAGAGCGTCCCCTCAGGCGGCCAGTGCCCCCTCAGGCGGCCAGAGAGCCCCAGCCAGAGCGCCCCCTCAGGCGACCAGAGCGCCCCCTCAGGCGGCCAGTGCCCCCTCAGGCGGCCAGTGTCCCCTCAGGCGGCCAGTGCCCTCTCAGGCGGCCAGTGCCCCCTCAGGCGGCCAGTGCCCCCTCAAGCGGCCAGAGATCCCCAGCCAGAGCGCCCCCTCAGGCGACCAGAGCGCCCCCTCAGGCGGCCAGAGCGCCCCCTCAGGCGGCCAGAGCGCCCCCTCAGGCAGCCAGAGGCCCCCTTGGCTTCCCTTGGCCTTGGCTTTTCCTTGGAATCCACAGCCCCTGCCAAACACAAAGCGCTCCTCTGCTGATTTTGGGGGGCAACTGCCCGCCCTGCCCCCTCTTCCGCCGCCCCTGCTTGACGAGCCAAACACAGTGATGCCATCCACTAGTCTCTATCAGTATTATATCAATAGTTATTAGTCAAACATTGATGATGACCTCAGCTGACCTCATATGACTTTGCAGGGGTCACTGAGCAGCAATTGCACCTGGGTCATCAATAATGAGCTAAAATAGCATGATTCTGAAAGAATTGACCCGATACCATGCAGAGTCGTTGAATAGTAAGCATTTGTATATTTTCCCATTCACTTATAATGGGGAAGGTCAGAAAATTTACCCAGGGTTCTAGGATTACTTTGGAGCTGGGATGCAGAGTAGAACATTCTGGCCAAAAATAAGCATAAAGAGTGGAAAAATCAACCAAAAAGCTTGTGCTCAGCTTTATCAATTCCCAATTACCCGCTTACCAGAATTAGTTATTACCTATGCCAATTATTATCAGTCTTTCCCTCCACAGGCTGTCCCTATCATTGCATTCATAAATCAGTATCAGGGTTCCAATTATCCAACACATTTTGAAATAAAGAGTGGAAAATTCACAATAAAATGTAGGAAAAAGAGTGGAAAAATAGTATCCATAGGGTGTCATTTTCCACCCAAATTTGCAAATTCTAGGATAGTGAAATTTGTTTACCTGACCTTAGGTCACTGATATAAAAAAAAAAATATGAGGTAAACGAGATGGAGGTACTCATGACCTCATGATATCCTGAAAGTTTAAAATCTTTCTGACCAAAACTGTAGCTTTGGCACGATCACAAACATTTTAGGAGGTAAGGTCACTTCAAGTGACCTGGTGACCTGACCTGACATGACCTGGGGTAAAAACAAAGTGTGTGTAATTGATGCCCAAACAGCTATGCAAAATTTGGTGGAGATCCGCACCACCGCTTTCCTGCTATGATCAAAAAACCGCTAGAGGGGGGGGGGTCAAAATGACCCCCACCAGGGTGCAGGTTAAGAAAAGTGATATGTTACTGAAATGTGAGATATTTCATAAAAATAATTAACATTCACTTTAAAAAAATGACTGCTTTGAGTGTCCCAACTCATGCTGACACTGACACCATAAATCTGAGAAAAAATCTGCAGTCAGTGGCCCAGACTGGTTATTGATTTGACACCGATTAAATCGATTGGAATCGTTCAATCAAAATTCCTTGAATAAAAAAAAATGATTGATTCACCACCAGATCTTGTAATTCATGAATCATGATTGAATCAAAACCTGCATCAAATCGGGGCTGCTTGAATCAAAATATTTAACAATTAAAATACACTGGTAAATTGTGCAAATAAATGTAGTCCCAGTGGCTACATTCATTTATACTGAAACAGTATTGATGTAACAATGATCATATATATGTATGTTTCCATTTTTATCACATAAATTAACCACATATATATAAATTTTGAACCAAACATGAATTGATTCAAATATTCGTTTTGATTCTTTGAATCAGAAAGAATCAATTCTCAAATTGTTTTCTGTGAATTGAATGATGATTGGATCATTCAGATTCCAAAATGAATCATGATTGAATTGTTACAAAAAAAGTTGAATGAATAACCAGTCTGGGTCACTCAGTGCTCATCCCAATTGTAAGCATAACAGGTACAGATTTAGGGGGTGGCGCTGGGGTGCGCGCCCTCCCCTGAAGGCCATTGAATTAAACAAAAAACTGTCAAACATTTGTAGAAATGGTGCAACATGCTTCATTATCACTCTATTTGTTACCAAAAAGCCAAGGATAGGTCAATGTCATGTGACGGCCAGTTGAAGTTGAAATAGGTCAAAGTGTCCACTGGCTGGGCTGACTTACCAAAAAATTGTGTGAAACGGGTTTCACAATGAAGCATACAGATTGAGGTGCAAGCAGCCGGCTTAATTTGTAGGTGTTCTATATCATTTTCCACGCTTTACACCAACACGCTTCTTGATACTGCAATTATATCGATATCAATTGGATAAGCCTCACACAAAACAATCAAATCAAATCACAAATAAGCAAACGCAAGCAAACGGAACCTGCGTAACAAATTTCCCTTCAAAACATTGCCTAATTTGGCAGCTAATCAGTGAGGCAAACTCGGCGCAGGTGATTCATTTGTTTAAAAGGGTGTTTACACAGAACTTTCACGACTTATTGTTTCGCCGCCAGCCCGGAGGTTATCTTCGTCTCATTTTTATGTGTAGCCCAGGTTAAGCCAAAAAATAGGCTAAACAACAGTGATGCTAGCCTAGTCCTTGCCTATAGCTTGGTTCTAAATAAAGTTTCTAGGCTACTCAACGCAATTTTACATGACTTCAGTGGCTCTGAAACATCAAACAAATGTTGTCATTCTTTGAACCTATATATTGGTTAGTGCTTGTGCGAGGAACATGTTGTATAGGCAAATTATAATTAGTTTTATCATTTATGACCTCTTCCTCGAAATTGAAATATAATAGTACCAAAAACGTTATATTAATATTTCGATCACAGATCTTCATCAGAAATTATACATTACCAAAACGACAATAATCAGAATTCTGATTATTGTCTGTTTTGGTAATGTATAATTTCTGATGAAGATCTGTGATCGAAATATTAATATAACGTTTTTTGGTACTATTATATTTTAATTTCGAGGAAGAGGTCATAAATGATAAAACTAATTATAATTTGCCTATTCTTTGAACCTATATGTAGTTCGGCCTTTTTAGCTTGGTTCGGCGGTTCGGCTCAAGGGCCAAACCAGAGTAATAGAACAACGGGTAGAACAGTACGGAATGTAACGCCCAAATGAATTAGAAAAGATATAATTGTTATCGTAATGGTTTTGTCTATTATAAATTAAAGGTATTGTTTGTTATCAATAACTTGTATTTCCATAGATTATATCTTTATTTATTGAATTAAACGCCAGCAAATATACGAAGAAGTAGTCAAAGTTGTGTATTTGCAGTACATGTAGTAGTATTTGGAAGCGGTCATATTAAATTCTACTACGCAAGAGTAGTCAAAGTAGTGTATATTTCAGTACGGTAGTAGCATTTGGAAGCGGTCAGCGGTCGTTCCGACATTTTTTAACCCCCAAGCCCATTTAACCCCTTTATCCCCAGAATATCGAAAAATGATAAATGAAAACGTTGTAGCTAAGGCTTGCAGCTATCTGTTTCAGAAGTATAATTGAAAATATGTACCATAGGTTACGAGCCAGCCTCGTCTGAAAATCATCGATTTAACATGGGAACCATATGGTGTTGGCGTATTTTTTTTTTGGCAGACAAAAAAGTCCCACATAGCCACGTTGGTCAAGCTAGCAGCAGGTTCAGCAGATGGATATCCATTTGTAGATGGATATTCAAACTGAAACGGACCCCTCAGATTGGGCCCAAAAGCTCCTAAATCATAGAACTTAATGTCCTGATCATGATAAGCATAAAAGCTAAGCTCGGCCCGACCTAGTTAAGAAGTTACAATGGGTCAAAGGTCGAGGTCATGTGGAGCGGACCCCTACGATTTCACTGAAAATCTACAATATGATACAGTTTCACCTCTTGGTTACGATACGCATAAAAGCTAAGCTCGGCCCGCCTTAGTTAAGAAGTTACAATGGGTCAAAGGTCAAGGTAATTGGGGCGGACCCCTACGATTTCGCTAAAAATCTACAACGTGATACAGTTTCACCTCCTGATTACGATACGCATAAAAGCTAAGTTCGGCCCGACCTAGTTAAGAAGTTACAATGGGTCAAAGGTCAAGGTTAACGGAGCGGACCCCTACGATTTCGCTGAAAATCTACAATATGATAAAGTATGACCTCCTGATTACAATAAGCATAAAAGCTAAGTTCGGCCCGCCCTAGTTAGGAAGTTACACTAAGTCAAAGGTCGAGTTCATCTAGGGCGGACCCCTACGATTTCACTGAAAATCTTTAATATGATCAAGTTCGACCTCCTGATTACGATGCGCATAAAAGCTAAGCTCGTCCCGCCCTAGTTAAGAAGTTGCAATGGATCAAAAGTCGAAATCATCTGAGGGCTAAACTTCATGAAAGTCAACCTTGAGCGTTGCGTTGACAAACGCACGTTCTTCGAGTTCGTCGCCCTCGCAGCCACGCGCCCTAACCCATCAAGAACAAGAACAAGAAGAGTTTGTTGTGTGGTTGCGTCTTCTATCATTGTTATTTATTGTTTATATTGTTGAAATTTGCTTGTGTTCCTTTTAATCTGTGACCTAGGCAATGTACAGCTTTATTGTAATAATCGGGCAGTAATCAGTAGCTGTATAGGGAATAGTCCACCTTTAACATGCATTTTGAACTGAGATAGGAGAATTGCAGGTCCTGGTTCAGGTAAAAAATGGTGCGTTGTAGTCCAATGATTTCATTAATGTCTTGTGCCAATATGTCTTCGCCTGTATTTTTTGTTGGATGTGTTTATTATCACTATGCTGTTATGCATTGAATGCCTATTTCATTTACTTACCATTTTTTAGTAAGATACTTCATTACAATGTGTTGACATGATGGGATCCCAGTCAGACATGCATTCCAAGGTTATTGCAAATAAGATGGTCTGCTTCCCCCAAAAGTATAAACTACATATACAAGGGCGTAGCCAAGGGGGGGGGGGCAAGGGGGCCATGCCCCCTCCCCCCCCCCCCCTGGAGGCCAGGCGGGCCGCTCTGGCGACTGAGTGAGGGCCCCCTGGGGCCGAAGGCCCCAGTGTTTTGGATGGTGTCAGGCGCCTGCAAAAATGCCTTACATCGCATAAAAGAACGCCCAAATAAATAACAGCACTTGCTTGTTTGTTAAAGGCATGTATATGTAAATATGTAGACAAGGGCCCAAACCAGTCTGGAGAGGGCCCTCTATCAGCTTTTGAAGGGCCCTGCCGATCTGCAGAGGGCCCCCTGCCGGCATTTAGAGAGCCCCTGCCGGTTGTAGAGGGCCCTCTGTCTGCCCTTATAGGGCCCTGCTGATCTGTAGAGGGTCTGCCGATCTGGAGAGGGCCCCTGCCGGCCTTTAGAGGGCCCTGCTGATCTGTAGATCGCCCTGCAAATCTGTAGAGGGCCCCTACCAGCATTTATAGGGCCCTGTCAACCTGTAGAGGGCCTTCTTCCAGCCTTTAGGGGCCCTGTCGATCTGCAGTGTCCCAGCCAATCTGCAGAGGGCCCTCTGCCGGCCTTTAGAGGGCCCTCCCAGACCAGCTGAGTGCCATCTTACACCGCCTGCTGATTCTCTCACAGCTGGGTCTGGAGCCCTCTCAGACCAGGATTTGGGGCCCTCTCATACTGGGGCCTGTGGTAATCTGAACCGGCATTTCATATGACTCTGCCGGCCCTCTCAGTCTCAGACCGGACAAAGGCCCCTCTAACCGGCCTGGGCCCCTCTGAGGTCGGCTGAGGCTCTCACGGACCAGCCGAGGGTCCCTTGATATCACCTGATGGCCCTCTCAGGCCCAGGCCTGGGACCCCTCAGTCTGGGGCCAGGGGCCATCTTAACCAGGCTAGGGCCCTCAGACCAGAGTCTGGGCACTCCCAGACCAGAGTCTGGGTACTCCCAGACCAGCCAAGGGCTGCCTAGGTTCCAGAGGATCCATCTGGCCTCCATGAGGCCCACTCTGGCCTCCAGAGGGCCCACTCTGGCCTCCAGAGGGCCTACTCAGACCTCCAGAGGACCCGCTCTGGCCTCCAAGGCAGGGGCCCATCTGGTTTCCAGAAAGCCCCTCTGCCTTCCAAAAGGTCTGTCTGGCTTCCAGATGGCCCCTCTGTGCTTTTCAGAGGACTACTATTTGCCTTCCAAAGAGCAAATAGTGGTCCGAGTCCTGGCATCTGGGATCCAGTGGGCCAGTTCTGACCTCCTGAGGGCCCATTCCGACTTCCTGAGGGCCCACTTGGACCTCCAGAAGGCACACTCTGGCACCCAGATATCTCACTCTGATTTCCAGAGGCCCCACTGGCCTCCAGTGGGCCCCTCTGGCTTCCAATGGTCCCCTTCTGGTTTATAGTGGGGTGGGCCCACTCTAGCTTCCAGGGGCCCTCTGATCTGCAGAGGGCACCTCTGATCTCCAGAGGCCCTCTCTGGCCCCCAGAGGGCCCGCTCTCGCCAACAGAGGGCCCACTTAAAGACCCTCAAGAGGCTCATTCGAAACTCCACCTCCTGAGGACCCACTCCGGCTTCCAGAGGGACTCTCACCTCCGGAGGACCCAATCTGGCCTCCAGATGGCCCACCCTGACATCCAGAGGGCCCGCTCTGACCTCCTGAGGGCCCAGTCTGACATTCAGAGGGGCCCATATGGCTTCCAGTTGGGCCCACTCTGATCTGCAGGGTCCCGCTCTGGCCTCTAGAGGGCCCACTGCGCCTCCAGGGAGACCATTTAGAAGCACAAGAGGACCCACTCTGGCCTCCAGCGGGCCCACTCTGAACTTCAGAGGGCCCACTCTGGCCTGCAGAGGGCCTTCTGGCCTCCCAGAGGGCCCTGATGTCTCCAGAGGGCTCCTCTGGCTTCCAGAGGGCCCACCCTGACCCCAGAAGGCTCACTCGGGCTTCCAGTTGGATCCACTGATCTACTGGGGCCCTCTGGTCTCCAGAGGGCCACTCTGGCCTCCAGAAGGTTCACTGTCCTCCGGAGGGACTATTTTGAGTTGAAGAGGGCGAAATCTAGTTTGTAGAGGCATATTTTGGCGTGTGAAAGGCAGATTTTGAGCTAAAGTGGTCCATTTGGGCCTACATTTGCCTTCAAGGTGGATGGATTTTCATGTTGGTGGATTTTCATGCATAGGACCAAACTTAGCATAACATTTCCACCACAATCAAAGCATATGTAGCAAATAGGTGCATACATGCATAATATAAATATCTGCTGAACAAAAAATAGGCCCAAATCATAGTGCCCAACAGGGGTAGGCCCCTCATTGGCGTTGTGCTGAGGGCCCCCTGATCGCATGGGAGGGCCCCTGAGCTAATTGTCCCCCCTCCCTGGGCAAATTTCTGCCTACGCCCCTGTACATATATCATATATAATTCTAACAAAGGTTTCCTATTGTTGCAGACGGAAACATCATGCATGCCCTGGCATTTAAGCTGGAACTGTCCGCGGCACGCTTAAAATCCTCCAGAGATTCTGCAGCTTATCACCGACGTCGGGATGTCCCCTCAGAAGTTCTTGCAGCGCATGCACAAATTAAATGTGTACTCTGGAATGGGAACTCTGGCAACAGCCGGCCTGTGAAATTCTGACAGCTCAGCTCCATGCCAGTCTGTACAGGCGAGTGAAGCTCCATGCCAGTCTGTGCAGGCGAGTGAAGCTCTATGCCAGTCTGTGCAGGCGAGTGAAGCTCTATGCCAGAATGTGCAGGCGAGTGAAGCTATATGCCAGTCTGTGCAGGCGAGTGAAGCCCTATGCCAGTATGTGCATAGGGCTTTCAGAGTAGTATTGCAGCACTTCAGCCTGAGCTAGAGACAGAGGAGACTATAGGAGAGCTAGGTGGCATAAGTAGTGAACTTGTTCTAGAATATCTAAAGAAAGTAAGGCCTAACAAGGCAGAAGGACCTGATGAAATCCATGCTAGACTTTTAAGAGAATCTGAAAGGGAGTTGTCGGTTCCATTAGCCATAATATTTTCTAAATCACTTGCAGATAGTAAAATTCCACTTGATTGGAAAAGAGCAAATGTTGTTCCTATTCATAAAAAGGGAGATAGAAGTAAAGAGGAAAACTATAGACCAGTCAGTCTGACCTCATTAGTCTGCAAGGTGCTTGAATCAATCATCAAAGATAAGATTGTTGAATTCTTGGAGCAAAATGAACTCATCAAGGATACACAGCATGGCTTTAGGAAGGGCCGTTCTTGTTTAACTAATCTTCTGGAGTTTTTGGATGTTGCAACATATAGCTTTGATCAGGGTAAACAGCTAGATGTAGCTTTTCTTGATTTCAGTAAAGCATTTGACAAAGTCCCCCATACAAGACTGGGGTTGCAACTTAAAATTCATGGGATCAGGGGCAAGATTCTGGATTGGATAGAAACGTGGCTTTCAGGACGCCAGCAAAGGGTTATATTGAATGGGTGCCAATCACAATGGAAGGAGGTTCTCAGTGGGGTTCCACAGGGCTCAGTCCTGGGCCCATTGCTTTTTATAATATTTGTGAATGCAATTGAGAACAGTATAGACAGCAAAGTCTTGAAATTTGCAGACGATCTAAAAGTTGTCAGGATTATTAGAGGAAAACATGATCAGGATGTTTTTCAATCAGATCTGGACAAGCTAGTTGAGTGGTCTGAAGCATGGCAGATGAAATTCAATTTGAGTAAATGTAAGATTATGCACGCTGGACGGGTTAGCAGTAAACATAGGTATGAAATGGGTGGGCAGAAAATGGAGCAGATTGAAAAGGAAAGAGATTTAGGTGTCGTGGTAAACAATAGACTATCAGCGTCAGACCAGGTTGTAGAAGCTAGGAAAAAGGCACTTAGAATGCTAGGGGCCATTAACAGAAATGTTTCCTACAAGAGTGAAAAGGTAATAACAAAACTGTATTGTGCATACGTTAGACCACATTTGGAGTATTGTGTACAAGCCTGGTCTCCAACATATGAGAAAGATTGCTGGTTGTTAGAAAGAGTTCAAAAAAGGGCAACAAAAATGGTTAATTGTCTTGGTAGTTTACCTTATGAAGATAGATTAAAGAAATTGGGTATGTTTTCACTTAGATATAGAAGGCTAAGAGGAGATCTAATTGAAGTCTTCAAATTTGTAAATAGTCAGCATTCTGGATATTTGAAGGGTATGTTTGAGTTCAATAGGGAAAATCGAGGTAGAGGTCATCAGCATAAACTCATTATGAAACAAAGTAGGACTAGGCTACGACAGTCATTTTTCAGTAGAAGGGTTGTAGGACATTGGAATATGCTACCAGGGGATGTCGCTGATGCAGTGACACTTGCTTCCTTCAAAATTAGATTAGATAAATACTTTACAGAGAAGGGATTAGTTCATAAATACTCGTGGGATTAGCCTTCTTTTATGCAGGTAGAGTAAGGTGATTTGAAGGGGCGAGACTGGTGGAGGGGGGTGGGGGTGGGTGTGGGTGTGGGTGTGGGTGGGGTGGGGTGCAACCTCGGATGGGCCCAAGAGGCTCTTTGTTGCACTTTTCTTTTATGTCTTTATGTCTTTATGTGCAGGCGAGTGAAGCTCTATGTCAGTCTGTGCAGGCGAGTGAAGCTCTATGCCAGTCTGTGCAGGCGAGTGAAGCTCTTTGCCAGTCTGTGCAGGCGAGTGAAGCTCTTTGCCAGTCTGTGCAGGCGAGTGAAGCTCTATGCTAGTCTGTGCAGGCGAGTGAAGCAGACGAAGCTCCATGCTAGTATGTGCAGGCGAGCGAAGCTCTATGCCAGTCTGTGCAGGCGAGTGAAGCTCTATGCCAGTCTGTGTGTTCCCGAGGCGCGATGGCTACCGCGGCGGCAGGGACGGCTATCAGGACGGCCGGTCGCCGCTGCCCGAGACGGACCTGCCACCGCCGCCCGAACAGCCGCCGCCGCCGCAGCCTCCGGAGCAACCGCCGATGCCGCCGGATGACTGGGCCGCCCCCCGTCTGCACCGCCAACACCGACAAAGGAAGACGGAGAAGACGGCAGTCAGTCCAGGTCGCCACCGCCGCACCGCCAGCTCACGGCGGCACTGCGCGCGGCTGCACGCCGACCACTGGACGGACGCCGTCAGTCCAAGTCGCCACCGCCGCACCGCCAGCTCACGGCGGCACTGCGCGCGGCTGCACGCCGACCACTGGACGGACGCCGTCAGTCCAGGTCGCCACCGCCGCACCGCCAGCTCACGGCGGCACTGCGCGCGGCTGCACGCCGACCACTGGACGGACGCCGTCAGTCCAGGTCGCCATCGCCGCACCGCCAGCTCACGGCGGCACTGCGTGCGTCTCCACCGAGCCGCGGCACCGCGTGCGTCTCCACCGACCCGCTGGACAGACGCCCTCCCGCTGGTGATGCTCGGCATCCGCTCCGCGCTGAGGCTGCAGCATCGGCTGCAGCGCAGCGGAGCTCGTCTACGGCACGCCCCTGCGTCTGCCCAACGAGCTCATCGCCCCGGCCAAGACAGAGCCTCCAACGCCTGCATCGTTCGCGGCCAACCTGCAGCGCACCATGAGGGCGCTGCGACCGACGGCGCCGCGAACAGCTGCAGGCCGCCCCTACGTGCCGCGCGCTCTGGAGCACGCCTCTCACGTGTTCGTTCGGCACGACGCGGTGAAGCCTCCGCTCGCTCCGCCGTACGACGGACCCTACCGCATCGTGGTACGGAGCCCGAAGACGGTGACCGTGGACCGCGGTACCCGGCACGACGTCGTCTCGGTGGACCGTGTCAAACCAGCCCACCTGGACAACGCACCACCGCCGACAGCGCCACCTACTCTATCCACCTGTCGCCAACCGCGCGGCAACCTGCCGCGGCACCCGGCCCATCACCACCAGACCCCGGAGCTGTTCCTGCGCCCGCTGGACCACAGCGAGACGGCGCCACCCGACCAAGGACCACGCCTTCCGCCCGCTGCCGGGCTGGCAGCGCCATCGCCAGCAGCCGCACCCGCTGCGACGCCAACGCCAGTCGTCCAGCCTCCGCCTCCTGTCGCCCTGCCACCCCCATCTTGCGGACCCGCTCGGGTCGCGCGGTGCAACCGCCGGCGCGTTACCGCCGCGTCACCTTTGGTGTACGCGTCTAGTGGGGGGGGGGGGGGGGGAGCAATGTGGGCGTCATTGCATCTTGCTTGTGACTCGCCCAGGCCGCCGCTGCGACAGCAGCGCCGTCACTGCCGCTGCGACAGCAGCTGCATTCATAGTGCGTGCGCTGGCCGCTAGGCCGCAGCACCAGTTCCTCAATACTTTTTCATACCTGCATTATTCACCTTCAGAATCTCATGCAACTGTGTATTTCTCTTTCATTAATGATTTCATATTCTAATTATCATTTTCACCTATGTTCATCAATGCACCAACTTCTTATTTCAAATATCTGTTTCTCCGTCCGACTCCGCGCTCACGCACCTAGCGTCTTCCTTCTTCTTGCCGGGACCCTCGAGCCGTTCGGACGTGTTGCTGACCAGAACAATATACGTATTCATGTCGCGTATACGAAGCAATTGTGACCGATACATAGCGTCGCTAAAGGTACCAGGTCAGACCACCAGGGGCCATGACAGGAGGGCACCAGGTCAGACCACCAGGTGGCAGGACAGGAGGTACCAGGTCAGACCAGCAGGGGCAAGACAGGAGGTACCAGATAAGACCACCATGGGGCAAGACAGAAGGTACCAGCTAAAACCAGGGGGAAGGACAGGAGGGTACCAGGTCAGACCACCAGGGGGAAGGACAGGAGGTACCAGATATGAACACCAGGGGGCAGGTCAGTAGGTACCAGGTCAGACCACCAGGGGCAGGACAGGCGGTACCAGATAAGACCAGCAGGGGAGGACAGGAGGGTACCAGATAAGAACCCAGGGGACAGGACAGGAGGTACTAGGTCAGATCACCAGGGGGAAAGACAGAAGGTACCAGGTCAGACAACCAGGAGGCAGGACAGGAGGTACCAGGTCAGACCACCAGGGACAGGAGGGTACCAGATAAGACCACCAGGGGGCAGGACAGGAGGGTACCAGGTCAGACCACCAGGGTACAGGACAGGAGGTACCAGGTCAGACCACCAGGGGCAGGACAGAAGGTACCAGGTCAGACCATGAGGGGGCAGGACAGGAGGTACCAGATAAGACAGGGGGCAGGACAGGATGTGCCAGGTCAAACCACCAGGGTGCAGGACAGGAGGTACCAGGTCAGACCACCAGGGTACAGGACAGGAGGGTATCAGGTCAGACCACCAGGGGCAGGACAGAAGGTACCAAGTCATACCACCAGGTGCAGGACAGGAGGTACAGGTCAGACCACCAGGGGAAGGACAGAAGGTACCAAGTCATACCACCAGGGGCAGGACAGAAGGTACCAAGTCAGACCACCAGGGGGCAGGGTACCAGGTAAGACAACTGGGGTCAGGGTGTCTGATCCACTGGGGGGGGTCAGGGTCCTGCCCCTGGTGGTCTGATCTGGTACGCTCCTGTCCTGCCCATGGTGGTCTGCCCTGGTAACCCTCCTGTCCTGCCCCCTGGTGGTCTGACCTGGTACCCTCCTGTCCTGTCCCCTGGTGGTATGACCTAGTACCCTCCTGTCCTGCCCCCTGGTGGTCTGACCTGGTACCTCTTGTCCTGACTAGAGATGCAAACATTTCTCCAAAAACAGGAGCCGGCACCGCTCAAAAATGAGTTGGCCCGGCATCAAGTCCGGCCACATGTAGCAGGACCCGCCAGGCCCGGCAGCCAGCAATCTGCTTGTCTACTTCATTATACATTAAACAATATTTTAACCCCCGAACTTGTGCTGAGCCCGGCATGAGCCCGGCAAGCCTGAGTTCAGACTTCAGACACAGCTTCAGGCCCGCCGGGCCTGAATTTGGGCCTGGCGCCGGCTCCGTGGTCCTGAAATTTGCATCTCTAGTCCTGGCCCTGGTGGTCTGACCTGGTACCTCTTGCCCTGACCCTGGTGGTCTTATCTGGTACTTCCTGTCATGCCCCCTGGTAGTCTGACCTGGTACCTCCTGTCCTGTCGCCTGGTGCTCTGGCCTGGTACCCTCATGTCATGGCCCATAGGGTGGTCTGACCTGGTTCCCTCCTGTCCTGCCCCCTGGTGGTCTGAACTGGTACTCTCCTGTCCTGCCCCTGGTGGTCTTATCTGGTACCTCCTGTCATGCCCCCTGGTATTCTGACCTGGTACCTCCTGTCCTGTCCCTGGTGGTCTGACCTGGTACCCTCCTGTCCTGTCCCTGGGTTCTTATCTGGTACCCTCCTGTCATGCCCCCTGGGTTCTAATCTGGCATCCTCCTGTCCTCCACTGGTGGTCTTATCTGGTACCTCCTGTCCTGCCCCCTGGTGGTCGTATCTGGTACCTCCTGTCCTCCCCTGGTGGTCTTATCTGGTACCCTCCTGTCCTGCCCTCCGGTGGTCTGACCAGGTACCTCCTGCCCTGCCCTGGTGGTCTGACCTGATACCTCCTGTCCTGTCCCTGGTGGTCTGACCTGGTACCTCCTGTCCTGCCCCTGGTGGTTTGACCTGGTACCTCCTGTCCTGCCCCTGGTGGTCTGACTTGGTACCCTCCTGTCCTGCCCCCTGGTAGTCTGACCTGTACCCTCGGTCCTTCCCCTGGTGGTCGTATCTTGTACCTTCTGTCCTCCCCTGGTGGTCTTATCTGGTACCCTCCTGTCCTGTCCCTGGTGGTCTGACCTGGTACCTCCTGTCCTGCCACCTGGTGGTCTGACCTGATACCTCCTGCCCTGCCACCTGGTGGTTTGACCTGGTACCCTCCTGTCATGGCCCCTGGTGGTCTGACCTGGTACCCTCCTGTCCTGCCCCCTGGTGGTCTGATCTGGTACCTCCTATCCTGTCGCCTGGTGCTCTGACCTGGTTCCCTTCTGTCACGGCCCCTAGGGTGGTCTGACCTGGTACTCTCCTGTCCTGCCCCCTGGTGGGCTTGTCTGATACTCTCCTGTCCTGCCCCTGGTACCCTCCTGTCCTACCCCCCCCCCCCCCCTGGTGGTCTGAGTGGTACCCTCCTGTCCCGCTCCCCCCTGGTGGTCTCAACTGGTACCCTCCTGTCCTGCCCCAGGTGGTCTTATCAGTTACCTCCTGTCCTGCCCCCTGGTACCTCCTGTCCTGGCGCCTGGTGGTCTGACCTGGTACCCTCCTTTCCTGGCCCCTGGCGGTCTGACCAGGTACCTTCCTGGCCTGCCCCCTAGTTGTCTTAACTGATACTCTCCTGTCCTGCCCCTGGTGGTCTGACCTGGTACCTCTTGTCCTGGTGGTCTGGCCTCGTATATCCTGCCCTGCCCCCTGGTGGTCTGACCTGGTACCTTCTGTCCTGCCCCTGGTGGTCTGACCTGGTACCCTCCTGTCCTGCCCCTGGTGGTGACATTAAAAGCCCATGTGGGAAGAGGCATGTTCTATTGGTTGGTTTGACACTCGCACGAACATCGCACACTCCCACGAACGAACTCGCAATACACTCGCACGAACATGCAGAACATGCAGAACATGCAGCGTTCTGATTTGAATTACGTATAATCGTGATGTCATGTGGACACTGTGTATCGCTGCAGGACGCGATTCGCCAGATAATAGCATACATGGATCACCAACGTCTCTGTCGTCATATCAAGTAACACTGGTTACAAAAATAAATTACATAACATGAATCAAGAAGCTATTACCATAACACAATGTACAAGTCATGGATCATGTACAAGTTTTGTTGTACTTTGAGAACCTTGCAAGTTCGTTTTACACATACACCATACAGACATCTAAACACTACAAGTGGTGCGTACACAGCGGGCAAGTGGATTTACACATTGAAGAACGAACAGCAGGACAGACGCACGTCCTCCCATCGTCGCGCGTGGTCACCGCCGCAATCGACAACCGTAGTCGTTCTCATCGTTATACTGTTCTTCCTCCGGGTACTCCTGGCCGTAGCCGTCTCCCTGTTGGCCGTACGTACGACGCGTCGGTGTCGTATCCCTCCTCCGAGTATCCCTGCTGCTCCTCTCCGTACTGGTTGTACTGGTTGAACTGGTCATGGTGGCCGCGGCCTCCGCGTCCAGCCGGCTGATACTGCCCTCTACCTGCCGGCTGACCTTAGGTTGGCGGACCGCCGCGGGTGGGATGCTGTCCTCTGGTGGGCGGGTGTCCCCGGCCCGGGGCCTGGACCCATTTGTGCTGAGAATTTGTCGTCTGCTGCTGAGCGTCACCTGCTGAGCCAGCATCTCCGTCTTCCTTTGTCGGTGTTGGCGATGGAGACGGGGGCGGCCCAGTCATTCGGCGGCAACGGCGGCTGCTGCGGCGGCGGCGGCTGTTCGGGCGGCGATGGCGGGTCCGTCTCGGGCAGCGGCGACCGGCCGCCCTGATAGCCGTCCCTGCCGCCGCGGTAGCCATCGCGCCTGCCGTCCCTGCCGCCACGGTAGCCATCGCGCCTCGGGAACGCACAGACTGGCATAGAGCTTCATTCGCCTGCACAGACTGGCATAGAGCTTCGCTCGCCTGCACAGACTAGCATGGAGCTTCGTCTGCTTCACTCGCCTGCACAGACTGGCAAAGAGCTTCACTCGCCTGCACAGACTGGCAAAGAGCTTCACTCGCCTGCACAGACTGGCAAAGAGCTTCACTCGCCTGCACAGACTGGCATAGAGCTTCACTCGCCTGCACAGACTGGTATAGAGCTTCACTCGCCTGCACAGACTGGCATAGAGTTTCACTCGCCTGCACAGACTAGCATGGAGCTTCACTCGCCTGTACAGACTGGCATGGAGCTTCACTCGCCTGTACAGACTAGCACAGAGCTTCACTCGCCTGCACAGACTGGCATGGAGCTTCACTCGCCTGCACAGACTGGCATAGAGCTTCACTCGCCTGCACAGACTGGCATAGAGCTTCACTCGCCTGCAGACTGACATAGAGCTTCACTCGCCTGTACAGACTGGCATAGAGCTTCACTCGCCTGCACAGACTGGCATAGAGCTTCACTCGCCTGCACATACTGGCATAGAGCTTCACTCGCCTGCACAGACTGGCATAGAGCTTCACTCGCCTGCACAGACTGGCATGGAGCTTCACTCGCCTGTACAGACTGGCATGGAGCTGAGCTGTCGGAATTTCACAGGCCGGCTGTTGCCAGAGCTCCCATTCCAGAGTGCACATTGAATTTGTGCATGCGCTGCAAGAACTTCTGAGAGGATATCCCGACGTCGGTGATAAGCTGCAGAATCTCTGGAGGATTTGAAGCGTGCCGCGGACAGTTCCAGCTTAAATGCCAGGGCTTGCATGATGTTTCCGTCTGCAACAATAGCAAACCTTTGTTAGAATTATATATGATATATGTACAGGGGCGTAGGCAGAAATTTGCCCAGGGGGGGGGGGCAATTAGCTCAGGGGCCCTCCCATGCGATCAGGGGGCCCTCGGCACAACGCCAATGAGGGGCCCACCCCTGTTGGGTGCTATGATTTGGGCCTATTTTTTGTTCAGCAGATATTTATATTATGCATGTATGTACCTATTTGCTACATATGCTTTGATTGTGGTGGAAATGTCATGCTAAGTTTGGTCCTATGCATGAAAATCCACCAACATGAAAATCCAACCACCTTGAAAGCAAATGTAGGCCCAAATGGACCACTTTAGCTCAAAATATGCCTTTCACACGCCAAAATATGCCTCTACAAACCAGATTTCGCCCTCTTCAACTCAAAATAGGCCCTCCGGAGGACAGAGTGAGCCTTCTGGAGGCCAGAGTGGGCCCTCTGGAGGCCAGAGTGGGCCCTCTGGAGACCAGAGGGCCCCAGTAGATCAGTGGATCCAACTGGAAGCCTGAGTGAGCCTTCTGGGAGTCAGGGTGGGCCCTCTGGAAGCCAGAGGAGCCCTCTGGAGACATGAGGGCCCTCTGAAAGCCAGAAGGCCCTCTGCAGGCCAGAGTGGGCCCTCTGAAGTTCAGAGTGGGCCCGCTGGAGGCCAGAGTGGGTCCTCTTGTGGGTCTAAATGGTGTCCCTGGAGGCGCAGTGGGCCCTCTAGAGGCCAGAGCAGAACCCTGCAGATCAGAGTGGGCCCAACTGGAAGCCATATGGGCCCCTCTGAATGTCAGACTGGTCCCTCGGGAGGTCAGAGCGGGCCCTCCGGATGTCAGGGTGGGCCATCTGGAGGCCAGATTGGGTCCTCCGGAGGTGAGAGTCCCTCTGGAAGCCGGAGTGGGTCCTCAGGAGGTGGAGTTTCGAATGAGCCTCTTGGGGGTCTGTAAGTGGGCCCTCTGTTGGCGAGAGCGGGCCCTCTGGGGGCCAGAGAGGGCCTCTGGAGATCAGAGGTGCCCTCTGCAGATCAGAGGGCCCCTGGAAGCTAGAGTGGGCCCACCCCACTATAAACCAGAAGGGGACCATTGGAAGCCAGAGGGGCCCACTGGAGGCCGGTGGGGCCTCTGGAAATCAGAGTGAGATATCTGGGTGCCAGAGTGTGCCTTCTGGAGGTCCAAGTGGGCCCTCAGGAAGTCAGAATGGGCCCTCAGGAGGTCATAACTGGCCCATTGGATGCCAGATGCCAGGACTCGGACCACTATTTGCCCTTTGGAAGGCAAATAGTGGTCCTCTGAAAAGCACAGAGGGGCCATCTGGAAGCCAGACAGACCTTTTGGAAGGCAGAGGGGCTCTCTGGAAACCAGATGGGCCCCTGCCTTGGAGGCCAGAGCGGGTCCTCTGGAGGTCCGAGTAGGCCCTCTGGAGGCCAGAGTGGGCCTCATGGAGGCCAGATGGATCCTCTGGAACCTAGGCAGCCCTTGGCTGGTCTGGGAGTGCCCAGACTGGTCTGAGGGCCCTAGACTGGTTAAGATGGCCCCTGGCCCCAGCCTGAGGGGTCCCAGGCCGGGGCCTGAGATGGCCATCAGGTGATATCAAGGGACCCTCGGCTGGTCCGTGAGAGCCTTAGCCGATCTCAGAGGGGCCCAGGCCGGTTAGAGGGGCCCTTGTCCGGTCTGAGACTGAGAGGGCCGGCAGTCATATGAAATGCCGGTTCAGATTACCACAGGCCCCGGTATGAGAGGGCCCCAAACCCTGGTCTGAGAGGGCTCCAGACCCAGGTGTGAGAGAATAATCAGGTGGTGTAAGATGGCACTCGGCTGGTCTTGGAGGGCCCTCTAAAGGCCGGCAGAGGGCCCTCTGCAGATTGGCTGGGACACTGCAGATCGACAGGGCCCCTAAAGGCTGGAAGAGGGCCTTCTACAGGTCGACAGGGCCCTCTAAATGCCGGCAGAGGCCCTCTTAAGGCCAGCAGAGGGCCCTCTGCAGATTGGCTGGGACACTGCAGATCAACAGGGCCCCTAAAGGCTGGAAGAAGGCCCTCTACAGGTTGGCAGGGCCCTCTAAATGCCGGTAGGGGCCCT
This sequence comes from Chirona hameri, assembly GCA_036785665.1. NCBI lineage: Eukaryota > Metazoa > Arthropoda > Thecostraca > Balanomorpha > Balanidae > Chirona > Chirona hameri. The sequence continues at coordinate 69,406 of JAXIVJ010003848.1, forward strand.
CTACAGATTTGCAGGGCGATCTACAGATCGCAGGGCCCTCTAAAGGCTGGCAGGGGCCCTCTCCAGATCGGGAGAGACCCTCTACAGATCGGCAGGGCCCTATAAGGGCCGACAGAGGGCCCTCTACAACCGGCAGGGGCTCTCTAAATGCCGGCAGGGGCCCTCTGCAGATCGGCAGGGCCCTTCAAAAGCTGATAGAGGGCTCTCTCCAGACTGGTTTGGGCCCTTGTCTACGTATTTACATATACATGCCTTTAACAAACAAGCAAGTGCTGTTATTTATTTGTGTTACAATTTTTTTAGGTTTGTGGGCGTTCTTTTATGCGATGTAAGGCGTTTTGTTGGCGCCTGCACCATCCAAAACACTGGGGCCTTCGGCCCCAGGGGGCCCTCGTTCGGTCGCCAGAGGGGCCCGCCTGGCCTCCAGGGGGGCGGGGGGCTATGGCCCCCTTGGCTACGCCCTTGTATATGTAGTTTATACTTTTGGGGGGAAGCAGACCATCTTATTTGCAATAACCTTGGAATGCATGTCTGACTGGGATCCCATCATGTTAACACATTGCAATGAAGTATCTTACTAAAAAAATGGTAAGTAAATTAAATAGGCATTCAATGCATAACAGCATAGTGATAATAAATACATCCAACAAAAAATACAAGCAAAGACATATTGGCACAAGACATTAATTAAATCATTGCACTACGACGCACCATTTTTTACCTGAACCAGGACCTGCAATTCTCCTATCTCAGTTCAAAATGCATGTTAAAGGTGAACTATTCCCTATAGCGGAGTGCCGGAGCCTGCTGCAGAGGTTGAAGGAGTCCAGGAAACCAGTCATTGTGACTGGCATCCTCCCTCGCTGTGGAGCCAGTGAGGAGTGGTACTCGAGAGCTCTGTCTGTGAACAGCTCAGTTCAGAACTTATGTTCAGCTATGGGGCTTAGTTATGTAGACTTGTGGGATCAGTTCTATGAGTGGCGTAGGTACTATATGAAGGATGGGCTTCACTTATCGGATGAGGGGGCAAGGGCTTTGGGAGATGCCTACAGAAGTGTCATTCAGGGAAACTAGGTAGGAGGGGGGGGGGGGGGGGGGTTCAGGGACGCTAGTACTAGGGCATCAGGAAGTAAGCATTGGTAGAAGTTCATGTCAGAATAGGACAGTAGATCATAATTCCCTCAGAATTAGTAGAGTCAGCTCAAAGTATAAGATCACATGTGTGTTGCTGAATGCCCAAAGTATTAGGTCTAAATTTGATGAGTTTGAGTGTTATGTTGCCCTTGAAAAGCCTGATATCATTTGTGTAACCGAGACATGGGTTAGTGAGGGGTATAATAGGGATAGGCTACAGGATTTCGAGTTACAAGGGTATAACATGTTCTCATACTGCAGAGAATCACGGCAGGGGGGCGGAGTGTTTGTATATGTAAATAGCTTGTACTGCACTACTAGAGTTGATGATTCTAGTAAAGTAAAAGAAGTAGAATCAATCTGGCTTGACATTAAAATTGGTACAGGAAACAGAGGAAGGTTGAGGATAGGTGCATTTTACAGACCAGGGAATCTTCCAAGGAACTCCCAAGCTGAAACAGACCAAGATATTTGTGAGGAAATACGTAGGAACTTTCGGGCTCAGTGTCTTATTATGGGAGATTTTAACTTAAGAGGATACGAAAGTATAGCAGAGGAAACAAATGAGTGTAGGTTGTATAGGCAAATATTTGAAGAGGAGCTTTTCATGCATCAGTTTGTAACAGAGCCAACCAGACATTGCTCCATTCTAGACCTTGTATTCTCAGACAACAGTGATCTAGTTAGTGACAAGTATTTGTGCAGGTCTAGGAACCAGTGATCACAATACGGTTAAATTCAATATCTCATCAGACATGAGGCCCAAAGAAAACCTTATTATGGTTCCAAACTTCAGCCGGGCTGATTTTGATGGTATTAGAAATGACCTCGCACAGATAAAATGGAACGTTGAGTTGGCAGGTTTAGATGCATGTGAGGCCTGGAATGTTTTCAAAGCTAGATTAAGCCAAATTCAGAATCTGCATATACCCCTCAGGCACAAACGTAACAGAACCAAGGGCAAACCAGTTTAGCTTACCCCAGAAGTAAGGAGTGCTATACAAGCTAAAAGAAGTGCATTTGGCATTTTGAAGGGATCTTCACTAGATATAAATCAGAAGGCCTACCAGAATGCAAGAAATTCAGTTAAGAAAAAGGTCAGAGCAGCTAAAAGGGCAAAGGAACTTGATTTAGCTAGCTAGATAATGCAGATAGTAAGAAGTTCTTCAGTTTTTATAAGTTCAGTACAGTTTCCAAAAATATAGGTCCATTTAAGGTAGATGATGTGTTAGTTAGCAAGGACAGTGAAATGGTTGAAGTGCTTAATGATCAGTTTCAATCTGTCTTTACTATCGAGGACCAGAGTAGTATTGCAGCACTTCAGCCTGAGCTAGAGACAGAGGAGACTATAGGAGAGCTAGGTGGCATAAGTAGTGAACTTGTTCTAGAATATCTAAAGAAAGTAAGGCCTAACAAGGCAGAAGGACCTGATGAAATCCATGCTAGACTTTTAAGAGAATCTGAAAGGGAGTTGTCGGTTCCATTAGCCATAATATTTTCTAAATCACTCGCAGATAATAAAATTCCACTTGATTGGAAAAGAGCAAATGTTGTTCCTATTCATAAAAAGGGAGATAGAAGTAAAGAGGAAAACTATAGACCGGTTAGTCTGACCTCATTAGTCTGCAAGGTGCTTGAATCAATCATCAAAGATAAGATTGTTGAATTCTTGGAGCAAAATGAACTCATCAAGGATACACAGCATGGCTTTAGGAAGGGCCGTTCTTGTTTAACTAATCTTCTGGAGTTTTTGGATGTTGCAACAGATAGCTTTGATCAGGGTAAACAGCTAGATGTAGCTTTTCTTGATTTCAGTAAAGCATTTGACAAAGTCCCCCATACAAGACTGGGGTTGCAACTTAAAATTCATGGGATCAGGGGCAAGATTCTGGATTGGATAGAAACGTGGCTTTCAGGACGCCAGCAAAGGGTTATATTGAATGGGTGCCAATCACAATGGAAGGAGGTTCTCAGTGGGGTTCCACAGGGCTCAGTCCTGGGCCCATTGCTTTTTATAGTATTTGTGAATGCAATTGAGAACAGTATAGACAGCAAAGTCTTGAAATTTCCAGACGATCTAAAAGTTGTCAGGATTATTAGAGGAAAACATGATCAGGATGTTTTTCAATCAGATCTGGACAAGCTAGTTGAGTGGTCTGAAGCATGGCAGATGAAATTCAATTTGAGTAAATGTAAGATTATGCACGCTGGACGGGTTAGCAGTAAACATAGGTATGAAATGGGTGGGCAGAAAATGGAGCAGATTGAAAAGGAAAGAGATTTAGGTGTCGTGGTAAACAATAGACTATCAGCGTCAGACCAGGTTGTAGAAGCTAGGAAAAAGGCACTTAGAATGCTAGGGGCCATTAACAGAAATGTTTCCTACAAGAGTGAAAAGGTAATAACAAAACTGTATTGTGCATACGTTAGACCACATTTGGAGTATTGTGTACAAGCCTGGTCTCCAACATATGAGAAAGATTGCTGGTTGTTAGAAAGAGTTCAAAAAAGGGCAACAAAAATGGTTAATTGTCTTGGTAGTTTAACTTATGAAGATAGATTAAAGAAATTGGGTATGTTTCACTTAGATATAGAAGGCTCAGAGGAGATCTAATTGAAGTCTTCAAATTTGTAAATAGTCAGCATTCTGGATATTTAAAGGGTATGTTTGAGTTCAATAGGGAAAATCGAGGTAGAGGTCATCAGCATAAACTCATTATGAAACAAAGTAGGACTAGGCTACGACAGTCATTTTTCAGTAGAAGGGTTGTAGGACATTGGAATATGCTACCAGGGGATGTCGCTGATGCAGTGACACTTGCTTCCTTCAAAATTAGATTAGATAAATACTTTACAGAGAAGGGATTAGTTCATAAATACTCGTGGGATTAGCCTTCTTTTATGCAGGTAGAGTAAGGTGATTTGAAGGGGCGAGACTGGTGGAGGGGGGCGGGGGTGGGGTGGGGTGCAACCTCGGATGGGCCCAAGAGGCTCTTTGTTGCACTTTTCTTTTGTCTTTATGTCTTTATGTCTATACAGCTACTGATTACTGCCCGATTATTACAATAAAGCTGTACATTGCCTAGGTCACAGATTAAAAGGAACGCAAGCAAATTTCAACAATATAAACAATAAATAACAATGATAGAAGACGCAACCACACGACGAACTCGAAGAACGTGCGTTTGTCAACGCAAGACTCAAGGTTGACTTTCATGAAGTTTAGCCCTCAGATGATTTCGACTTTTGATCCATTGCAACTTCTTAACTAGGGCGGGCCGAGCTTAGCTTTTATGCGCATCGTAATCAGGAGGTCGAACTTTATCATATACAAGATTTTCAGTGAAATCGTAGGGGTCCGCCCTAGATGAACTCGACCTTTGACTTAGTGTAACTTCCTAACTAGGGCGGGCCGAACTTAGCTTTTATGCTTATCGTAATCAGGAGGTCATACTTTATCATATTGTAGATTTTCAGCGAAATCGTAGGGGTCCGCTCAGTAAACCTTGACCTTTGACCCATTGTAACTTCTTAACTAGGTCGGGCCGAGCCTAGCTTTTATGCGTATCGTAATCAGGAGGTGAAACTGTATCACGTTGTAGATTTTTAGCGAAATCGTAGGGGTCCGCCCCAATTACCTTTACCTTTGACCCATTGTAACTTCTTAACTAAGGCGGGCCGAGCTTAGCTTTTATGCGTATCGTAACCAGGAGGTGAAACTGTATCATATTGTAGATTTTCAGTGAAATCGTAGGGGTCCGCTCCACATGACCTCGACCTTTGACCCATTGTAACTTTTTAACTAGGTCGGGCCGAGCTTAGCTTTTATGCTCATCATGATCAGGACATTAAGTTCTATGATTTAGGAGCTTTTGGGCCCAATCTGAGGGGTCCGTTTCAGTTTGAATATCCATCTACAGATGGATATCCATCTGCTGAACCTGCTGCTAGCTTGACCAACGTCACATAGCCGTGCTAGATGTGGCACAGTGCCTCCAAGCCCATAATCCTGTGTAGCCTAGTGGTTAAGATGTACGGCTGCTGTGCGGAGGGTTGGCGATTTGAATCCCGGCGACGGCTGTTTGCTTTTTAGTCATAATGGCTACGAGCGAATCTTAGGTTTCGTCCCGATCGGACTTAATGGCTACGAGAGAATCTTAGGGTTAGTCCCGACCGGACTTAATGGCTACGAGCGAATCTTAGGTTTCGTCCCGATCGGACTTAATGGCTACGAGCGAATCTTAGAGCGAATTTTAGGTTTCGTCCCGATCGGACTTAAAGGAAATAGTTCACCTTCGGAGTTTTTTTTCAGAACACGACTTTATTATATTTTTTAATAGTTTTTTTTAATGGTCCTACATCGCGCCAATTCAGGACAGAAGGTTGTGAATTATTGATGTTATGGTGTGCGTTATTGGTCTGCGCATGCTCCATGGCAGTGCTGGCACTTTCAGACGGTACGGTACATCATATATGCGCCGTATTCCTTCGCAAAAAAGTCAAATATCTTCGGCTGGAGAGTCTTTTCAGCCAATACAAGTTCCAGATAAGGATTTCTCAACACGGGCTACAAAACTGCTATTTCAGTTCAAAACCCATGTTGAAGGTGAACTATTTCCTTTAAAGGAAATAGTTCACCTTGGGAATTTTTTTCAGAACACGATTTTATTATATTTTTTTTAATACAGTTTCTTTTTTTCTGTTTAAAAATGGTCCTACATCGCGCCAATTCAGGACAGAAGGTTGTAAATTATTGATTTGATGGTGTGCGTTATTGGTCTGCGCAATGCGCATGCTCCATGGCAGTGCTGGCACTTTCAGACGGTACGGTACATCATATATGCGCCGTATTCCTTCGCCAAAAAGTCAAATATCTTCGGCTGGAGAGTCTTTTCAGCCAAGAAAAGTTCCAGATAAGGATTTCTCAACACGGGCTACAAAACTGCTATTTCAGTTCAAATATCTTCGCCAAAAAGTCAAATATCTTCGGCTGGAGAGTCTTTTCAGCCAAGAAAAGTTCCAGATAAGGATTTCTCAACACAGGCTACAAAACTGCTATTTCAGTTCAAAACCCATGTTGAAGGTGAACTATTTCCTTTAATGGCTACGAGCGAATCTTAGGGTTCGTCCCGATCGGACTTAATGGCGGGGTTAGGTTAGGTTAGTTTAGGTTAGGTTAGTTATATGGAATAAATATTGGAGAACCAAGTATGGGCGATGCCTACACCGAATTTCAAAGCAATGGCACTTCTTAGTCTACCAAAAAATATAAGCATGGTGTAGTAGGTTCTTAACGCCCAAACGCCTGCCAACCGAGTGCTGCCAACCTTACTGGTGGGGGCTGGGCCAAACCAGGCTATATATGTTCGGCCAGTGTATAGTTGTTCTATTACCCTGGTGTATAGTGCCCTGGTTCGGCCGACCAAAACCAATGCACACACCTGATAGCAGTTATCCTAATTTTATTTTCTTTCTTCCATCTTCTACCGATATAATTATATAGAATATATATATATATATATATATATATATATATATATATATATATATATATATATATATATATATATATATATATAAATAACATAAATGAGTAGCTTGAGCCGATGCTAAGGCAATAGGTAAGTACCTCAAACTCATTGCATCACAACTCTTACGATATTTGTATTATACATTTTGGGTGGTCATGATGAAGCAGGTTGGGGTAGAGTGCTAGACTGTTTATCATAAGGTCCCAGGTTCAAGCCTCCTCACAACCACAAAAGCAACCCATATGTATGGATATTCTGTCTGTATGCCTCAATAAATAAACATAGATGTGGGACGTAAAGCCCCAATAATTAATTAATTATTCGAAATTAATTAATATATTTAATATATTTAAACAACCAAAAGGATACAGAGTAAAATTGTACTATATGTCCAACACCTGTTGCATGCATACATTTTGGATATTATTGTTTTGTATGTGATTGTGCTGATTCCAAATCTGATACCTACCCATTTGTGGGGAAAATAAGTCATAACCTAATCTAGCCTAACCATTGCATCAAATGTGGAGCAGCAGCAGATCATTGGATCTTTTCAATCCAATCCAGGGGGGTGTCATGGCTATCTCTGTAACGTGTCCACCCTGTCCCATGGCGTCACTTTCCAGCTTGATTTCCACCAATGGGGTGGCTGAATCGGGAGAAGCGTATTTCCTTTCGTAGACTGTCTTGTGGCACTGCTCGGTCTACCAAAAGAATTACGCCTTTGACCTGCACAGCCACCATGTTTATTTACGGTGGCACATTTGTCACTCAACGATCTTACACATAAATGTAGGTGAAACAAGTGTAATCCAGGTGTAAAAATACTTTCACCTGATAGATACTACTACAAAGTATCCTCAAGTCACCTTACTTCATCAACAACCAGGTGAAATAATAAAAAAATTCGCACTTCAACCAAAAACAGCATCCAGTGAGTTCCCTGTGGCCAAAATCCAAGCATTGCCTTATATGGGCATGGGCCTCGCTCGGTTGCATGCCTCACTTTGACATCGTCTAGCGGTTCACCCTTGCAATTTAGGAGAAAATGTCCCAAAAGCAAGCTGTAGAGGACGTTTCAACCTATCATTTAGTGCTCAATTAATCCCTCTGGCACCTAAGGTATGCAAATGGTAGGATGTGAAAGTAGGCCAATTTAGCACTATTTGAATAGGGAGTGTGTGACGTCACATGCCCATGACATCACACATTTCGCTGACTACCCCGGACAGGTCTACCTAGTCTCTATGGCCTTGAATCCAATCCAGTAATTCCTGTGAACTATATGATGTGGGCACTGAATAGACTCATCTACCACATCCCACTAACCTAAACCTAATATGAGTTAGGACGATTTATGGTTGATTTGCCACACAAATGAGCAAATGGTTTGGAATCACCACACTAAAGAAACATTGGAGTGCAACAATTATGGATGAACTTGTAGTTGGACTCCAGGTAAAATAATACTGGATACAGTTTTATCATGGCTCTTTTTTAATCAACTCACAGCAAGATAAAGCAAATATTCAATTTTTGTTGTGAGTTGATTTGAAAAAGATCTGTGATTGAAAATGTATCCTTTTATTTTTTTTAATAGGATAGACAACTGTAATGCAGGACACATCCTAACAATAGACTCCATGCTATCCATGATGTAGGTAGACAATACTGACACCCTATTGCCAATTGCATGAAAAGTATGGCATAAGGAAATGTCCGGGATTATGATTGTTTACCCTTCCTACATTAGTTAATATATGATATATATTATAAGGGTTTGTGTATCATCAACTACACATAGTTTAATATCAAAGTTGGTGGGTGTGTCACCTTGGTCTCACTTTTCCACAACATGGGGTGGCAGTTTGCTCTGACCCCAATTTGGGCTGCAGCCCTGGGTCAGAATTAGGGTTGTTTGTGTTGAGTCAACTGAGACTCTGAGTTCCCAAATTAAAATAATGGTTCTTACCTGGTTCTCTTCCCTGGTGCTAATTCTAAATCCAGCTCTGTCAGCCTTGGGTCTTGGAGTCTGATTTGACCTTCCCTGATTTCAAGTCCGGACTGCCTCAAGTCTGATTTGAGTCTGATTTGAGCCCCTGGAATGCAACTTATAGGTAGCAAGCAAGTGTATTTTAGGTTTACATTTATATTAGGTAAAGTAGGTATGATAGTTTATCCAAGCTAATACCATTAATGAAGTGTTTATTTTCCTGTTAAGTGCATGTGGCTGATACTTTTCAGTGTGTATTCCACAAGGTCCAGACTGGCCTTCATCTCTGTTTCAGACAGCTGCCAGCAGCGTACATCAGTAGCCCAGCCATGAGAAGCCCAGGTGCCATCTCTGTTTCAGACAGCTGCCAGCAGCGTACATCAGTAGCCCAGCCATGAGAAGCCCAGGTGCCATCTCTGTTTCAGACAGCTGCCAGCAGCGTACATCAGTAGCCCAGCCATGAGAAGCCCAGGTGCCATCTCTGTTTCAGACAGCTGCCAGCAGCGTACATCAGTAGCCCAGCCATGAGAAGCCCAGGTGCCATCTCTGTTTCAGACAGCTGCCAGCAGCGTACATCAGTAGCCCAGCCATGAGAAGCCCAGGTGCCATCTCTGTTTCAGACAGCTGCCAGCAGCGTACATCAGTAGCCCAGCCATGAGAAGCCCAGGTGCCATCTCTGTTTCAGACAGCTGCCAGCAGCGTACATCAGTAGCCCAGCCATGAGAAGCCCAGGTGCCATCTCTGTTTCAGACAGCTGCCAGCAGCGTACATCAGTAGCCCAGCCATGAGAAGCCCAGGTGCCATCTCTGTTTCAGACAGCTGCCAGCAGCGTACATCAGTAGCCCAGCCATGAGAAGCCCAGGTGCCAGCCTGCATCATATTGCCACCCTTCTCCGCCCCTGGTACTGCATCCGAGCCTGGCCTGTACCTGTGAGACAGTCTTGTTCTCTCCTCCGCCCCGCCCGTTCCCACCCCCGCCCCTACCACTGCCTCTTCCCCATCCACTCCCACCCTCATCACTGCCCGCTGCCGGCCGGCCTCCGCTCGCTCTGCTCGGCCGTCCCACTGCCTCCCTCCTCCCCTGGCACTGATGACGTCACGCCGCTGGCACGTCAGCTGTCAGCGCGGGTGCGGGCCACGGGCGCTATGACAGTGGCAGAGTACATGAACGAGGTGCTGGTGCACCCACTGCAGGGCTACTACACCCGGCAGCGCCAGGTCGGCCAGCAGGGCGACTTCATCACTGCGCCAGAGGTGGTCGGCATGTACGGAGAGGTGGGCAGCGGAGATAGAGGTGGGCAGCGGGGACAGAGGTGGCCAGTACTCGCGTTTGTACCACTGTACCAGTACCGTTGTCGTTGGCATGGTGGCAAATGATCTTTCTCACAACATTATACGATCGTGGTTTTGATATGACAGATTGCAGCGATACTTCTTTCAACTATGCTTTCTGCTCCTAAACAGCTTTCACATCTAGTCGGTGTGTACCATGGTAGCTCGATGATTTAGTCTCGTCTTTTTTTGTCATGTTAAACATCTTTGAATCTCTACTTGAAGCAAGAGGACGGAATTTTGTGTTAGCGTTTGAGGAGGTTCTACCTGGTCAGATGTTGTATACTACGGCAGGCATGGCAGGTGACGTATAGCACCTGACTGCTGACCCCTGACCTCTGACCTGTGCCATGTCTGTTCCCCACATCAGATGCTGGGCGTGTGGCTGATCCATGAGTGGCAGAAGATGGGGGCGCCACAGCCGCTGCAGCTGGTGGAGCTCGGCCCAGGACGGGGAACCCTGATGGCCGACATACTCAGGGTGAGAGGACAGACTCAGGGTGATAGGACAGACTAAGGGTGAGAGGACAGACTCAGGGTGAGAGGACATACTCAGGGTGAGAGGACAGACTCAGGGTGAGAGGACAGACTTAGGGTGAGAGGACAGACTCAGGGTGAGAGGACATACTCAGGGTGAGAGGACAGACTCAGGGTGAGAGGACATACTCAGGGTGAGAGGACAGACTCAGGGTGAGAGGACAGACTCAGGGTGAGAGGACAGACTCAGGGTGAGAGGACAGACTCAGGGTGAGAGAACAGACTCGGGTTGAGAGGACAGACTCAGTGTGAGAGGACAGACTCAGGGTGAGAGGACAGACTCAGGGTGAGAGGACAGACTCAGGGTGAGAGGACAGGCTCAGGGTGAGAGGACATACTCAGGGTGAGAGGACTGGCTCAGGGTGAGAGGACAGGCTCAGGGTGAGAGGACAGACTCAGGGAGAGAGGACAGACTCAGGGTGAGAGGGCAGACTCAGGGGGAGAGGACAGGCTCAGGGTGAGAGGACAGACTCAGGAAGAGAGGACACACTCAGAAGGAGAGAGGGTCAGTGTGTGAGGAGGGGCTCCGGCCAAGCGGATTGCGATGAATTAATTCTGGTGTCATTAAACTAAATTAACTGCGAAATATGACCCAGCTCACAATCTCACCTGTTTGGGGTAATGCAAACATTAAGTTGGGACTTTGTCCTAAAACGAAACTAGTGTATGTGTCTGTTCTTGTGTGTCGTCGTATGGGTGGCAGCTGACGGTCTGTGTTAGCTATTCTGACTTGTTTGTCAAAGCTGTTGCTCTCGTGTGGTTGACCGGACCTGATCTGGTGTGGCTAGGTGATCAACAGACTGGCCAGCGACGCGCAGATCTCTGTTCGCCTCGTGGAGGTCAGCAGGACACTGGCCGAGACACAGGCCCAAACACTGGGTGTCCGCCTAACGTCACCGGCCGCCAGCCAATCAGATGGCGAGGGACAGCCAGGGTCCCCTGCCGGCAGCCAATCACGGTCTGATGAACAGCTGGCGGCGTCTTCCAACCAATCAGAGGACAGTGAGCCGGGGGCGTGCGCTTCCAGTAGCCAATCAGGGAGCAGCCTTGAGCAGACGTCAGCGGCGGCCAGCCTATGGGAGCTGTCTGGCACCACGACCGGCTGCGGCAGGAGCGTGACGTGGCATGACCGGCTCGGAGACGTGCCCGAGGGGTTCTCCCTGATCGTGGCCAACGAGTTCTTCGACACGATGCCTGTGCACCAGTTCCGGGTGAGGAGCAGATCGCGACTCAGAACGGCGCTCTGAGCAGCCGCGCAGTTCGGTTCGGGTCTGCTGTCTTCCCTGTGTGATAAATGGTGAGAGATAAAATTTAACTTGAACTCGTAGTTAATTGTCCAGTTCGTCCGTAGTGTATGTATGTCTTCTGTGAAACTTTGGGATAGCCTATGATGTATCCTGGCCAGTCTGATATTAATCAATTGCATGGTGTAATTCTGTGATAATTTGAGGTTGGCAAAGTGTCAAACGTATAGTATACACGGTGTGGGGCTCTGGCGTCGTTTACTGCGCCCTTTACATCTGCTGTGGGCTGTGTACTGTGTACCCTTGAAGTTGTGGACTGGACTGTGTACCCTTGAAGTTGTGGACTGGACTGTGTACCTGTGAAGTTGTGGACTGGACTGTGTACCCGTGAAGTTGTGGACTGGACTGTGTACCTTTGAAGTTGTGGACTGGACTGTGTACCCTTGAAGTTGTGGACTGGACTGTGTACCTGTGAAGTTGTGGACTGGACTGTGTACCTGTGAAGTTGTGGACTGGACTGTGTACCCGTGAAGTTGTGGACTGGACTGTGTACCTTTGAAGTTGTGGACTGGACTGTGTACCCTTGAAGTTGTGGACTGGACTGTGTACCTGTGAAGTTGTGGACTGGACTGTGTACCTGTGAAGTTGTGGACTGGACTGTGTACCCGTGAAGTTGTGGACTGGACTGTGTACCCTTGAAGTTGTGGACTGGACTGTGTACCCTTGAAGTTGTGGATTGGACTGTGTACCTGTGAAGTTGTGGACTGGACTGTGTACCTGTGAAGTTGTGGACTGGACTGTGTACCCGTGAAGTTGTGGACTGGACTGTGTACCCTTGAAGTTGTGGACTGGACCGTGTACCTGTGAAGTTGTGGACTGGACTGTGTACCTGTGAAGTTGTGGACTGGGCTGTGTACCTGTGAAGTTGTGGACTGGACTGTGTACCCGTGAAGTTGTGGACTGGACTGTGTACCCGTGAAGTTGTGGACTGGACTGTGTACCCTTGAAGTTGTGGACTGGACTGTGTACCTGTGAAGTTGTGGACTGGACTGTGTACCCGCGAAGTTGTGGACTGGACTGTGTACCTGTGAAGTTGTGGACTGGACTGTGTACCTGTGAAGTTGTGGACTGGACTGTGCACCCGTGAAGTTGTGGACTGGACTGTGTACCTGTGAAGTTGTGGACAGTGTTGTGCTGACTGCTGCCTGTGTCTGGTGATGACTGCTGACAGTATCTGGTGCTGACTGCTGACAGTGTCTGGTGCTGACTGCTGCCTGTGTCTGGTGCTGACTGCTGACAGTGTCTGGTGCTGACTGCTGACTGCTGACCGCTGACAGTGTCTGGTGCTGACTGCTGACTGTGTCTGGTGCTGACTGCTGACAGTGGCTGGTGCTGACTGCTGACAGTGGCTGGTGCTGACTGCTGACAGTGTCTGGTGCTGACCGCTGACAGTGTCTGGTGCTAACTGCTGACAGTATCTGGTGCTGACTGCTGACAGTGTCTGGTGCTGACTGCTGACAGTGTCTGGTGCTGAATGCTGACAGTATCTGGTGCTGACTGGTGACAGTGTCTGGTGCTGACTGCTGACAGTGGCTGGTGCTGACTGCTGACAGTGGCTGGTGCTGACTGCTGACAGTGGCTGGTGCTGACCGCTGACAGTGTCTGGTGCTAACTGCTGACAGTATCTGGTGCTGACTGCTGACAGTGTCTGGTGCTGACTGCTGACAGTGTCTGGTGCTGAATGCTGACAGTATCTGGTGCTGACTGGTGACAGTGTCTGGTGCTGACTGCTGACCGCTGACAGTGTCTGGTGCTGACTTCTGACAGTATCTGGTGCTGACTGCTGACCGCTGACAGTGTCTGGTGCTGACCGCTGACAGTGTCTGGTGCTGAATGCTGACAGTATCTGGTGCTGACTGGTGACAGTGTCTGGTGCTGACTGCTGACCGCTGACAGTGTCTGGTGCTGACTGCTGACAGTATCTGGTGCTGACTGCTGACAGTGTCTGGTGCTGACTGCTGACAGTATCTGGTGCTGACTGCTGACAGTGTCTGGTGCTGACTGCTGACAGTGTCTGGTGCTGACTGCTGACTGTGTCTGACTGCTGACTGTGTCTGGTGCTGACTGCTGACAGTGTCTGGTGCTGACTGCTGACAGTGTCTGGTGCTGACTGCTGACAGTGTCTGGTGCTGACCGCTGACAGTGTCTGGTGCTGACTGCTGACAGTGTCTGGTGCTGACTGCTGACCGCTGACAGTGTCTGGTGCTGACTGCTGACTGCTGACAGTGTCTGGTGCTGACTGCTGACTGTCTCTGACTGCTGACTGCTGACTGTATCTGGTGCTGACTGCTGACAGTGTCTGGTGCTGACTGCTGACCGCTGACAGTGGCTGGTGCTGACTGCTGACCGCTGACAGTGTCTGGTGCTGACTGCTGACAGTGTCTGGTGCTGACTGCTGACAGTGTCTGGTGCTGACTGCTGACTGTGTCTGGTGCTGACTGCTGACTGTGGCTGGTGCTGACTGCTGACAGTGTCTGGTGCTGACTGCTGACAGTGTCTGGTGCTGACTGCTGACTGTGTCTGGTGCTGACTGCTGACTGTGGCTGGTGCTGACTACTGACAGTGTCTGGTGCTGACTGCTGACAGTGTCTGGTGCTGACTGCTGACAGTGTCTGGTGCTGACCGCTGACAGTGTCTGGTGCTGACTGCTGACTGCTGACTGCTGACTGTGGCTGGTGCTGACTACTGACAGTGTCTGGTGCTGACTGCTGACAGTGTCTGGTGCTGACCGCTGACAGTATCTGGTTTTGACTGCCGACTGTGGCTGGTGCTGACTACTGACAGTATCTGGTGCTGACTGCTGACTGTGGCTGGTGCTGACTGCTGACAGTGTCTGGTGCTGACCGCTGACAGTGTCTGGTGCTGACTGCTGACTGTGGCTGGTGCTGACTACTGACAGTGTCTGGTGCTGACTGCTGACAGTGTCTGGTGCTGACCGCTGACAGTATCTGGTGCTGACTGCTGACTGTGGCTGGTGCTGACTACTAACAGTATCTGGTGCTGACTGCTGACTGTGGCTGGTGCTGACTGCTGACAGTGTCTGGTGCTGACCGCTGACAGAGTCTGGTGCTGACTGCTGACTGTGGCTGGTGCTGACTACTGGCAGTGTCTGGTGCTGACTGCTGACAGTGTCTGGTGCTGACCGCTGACAGTATATGGTGCTGACTGCTGACAGTGTCTGGTGCTGACTGCTGACAGTGTCTGGTGCTGACTGCTGACAGTGTCTGGTGCTGACTGCTGACAGTATCTGGTGCTGACTGCTGACAGTGTCTGGTGCTGACTGCTGACAGTGTCTGGTGCTGACTGCTGACCGCTGACAGTGGCTGGTGCTGACTGCTGACAGTATCTGGTGCTGATTGCTGCCTGTGTCTGGTGCTGACTGCTGACAGTGTCTGGTGCTGACTGCTGACAGTATCTGGTGCTGACTGCTGCCTGTGTCTGGTGCTGACTGCTGACAGTGTCTGGTGCTGACTGCTGACCGCTGACAGTGGCTGGTGCTGAGTGCTGACAGTGGCTGGTGCTGACTGCTGACAGTATCTGGTGCTGACTGCTGCCTGTGTCTGGTGCTGACTGCTGACAGTGTCTGGTGCTGACTGCTGACAGTATCTGGTGCTGACTGCTGACAGTGTCTGGTGCTGACTGCTGACAGTATCTGGTGCTGACTGCTGCCTGTGTCTGGTGCTGACCGCTGACAGTGTCTGGTGCTGACTGCTGACAGTATCTGGTGCTGACTGCTGCCTGTGTCTGGTGCTGACTGCTGACAGTGTCTGGTGCTGACTGCTGACAGTATCTGGTGCTGACTGCTGACAGTGTCTGGTGCTGACTGCTGACAGTGTCTGGTGCTGACTGCTGACCGCTGACAGTGGCTGGTGCTGAGTGCTGACAGTGGCTGGTGCTGACTGCTGACAGTATCTGGTGCTGACTGCTGACAGTGTCTGGTGCTGACTGCTGACAGTGTCTGGTGCTGACTGCTGACAGTGTCTGGTGCTGACTGCTGACAGTATCTGGTGCTGACTGCTGACAGTGTCTGGTGCTGACTGCTGACAGTGTCTGGTGCTGACCGCTGACAGTGTCTGGTGCTGACTGCTGACAGTGTCTGGTGCTGACTGCTGACAGTGTCTGGTGCTGACTGCTGACAGTATATGGTGCTGACTGCTGACAGTATCTGGTGCTGACTGCTGACAGTGTCTGGTGCTGACTGCTGACAGTGTCTGGTGCTGACCGCTGACAGTGTCTGGTGCTGACTGCTGACAGTGTCTGGTGCTGACTGCTGACAGTGTCTGGTGCTGACCGCTGACAGTGTCTGGTGCTGACTGCTGACAGTGTCTGGTGCTGACTGCTGACAGTATCTGGTGCTGACTGCTGACCGCTGACAGTGGCTGGTGCTGACTGCTGACAGTGTCTGGTGCTGACTGCTGACTGTATCTGGTGCTGACCGCTGACAGTGTCTGGTGCTGACCGCTGACAGTGTCTGGTGCTGACTGCTGACTGCTGACAGTGTCTGGTGCTGACCGCTGACAGTGTCTGGTGCTGACCGCTGACAGTATCTGGTACTGACTGCTGACAGTGTCTGGTGCTGACTGCTGACAGTGTCTGGTGCTGACTGCTGACAGTGTCTGGTGCTGACCGCTGACAGTGGCTGGTGCTGACTGCTGACTGCTGACAGTGTCTGGTGCTGACAGTGGCTGGTGCTGACTGCTGACAGTGTCTGGTGCTGACTGCTGACAGTGTCTGGTGCTGACTGCTGACAGTGTCTGGTGCTGACTGCTGTCCGCTGACAGTGTCTGGTGCTGACTGCTGACAGTGTCTGGTGCTGACAGTGTCTGGTGTCTGGTGCTGACTGCTGACAGTGTCTGGTGCTGACTGCTGACAGTGTCTGGTGCTGACCGCTGACAGTATCTGGTGCTGACTGCTGACAGTATCTGGTGCTGACTGCTTACAGTGTCTGGTGCTGACTGGTGACAGTGTCTGGTGCTGACTTCTGACAGTGTCTGGTGCTGACTGCTGACCGCTGACAGTGGCTGGTGCTGACTGCTGACAGTGGCTGGTGCTGACTGCTGACAGTATCTGGTGCTGACTGCTGACAGTGTCTGGTGCTGACTGCTGACCGCTGACAGTGTCTGGTGCTGACTGCTGACAGTGTCTGGTGCTGACTGCTGACCGCTGACAGTGTCTGGTGCTGACTGTTGACAGTGTCTGGTGCTGACTGCTGACAGTATCTGGTGCTGACTGCTGACAGTGTCTGGTGCTGACTGCTGACAGTATCTGGTGCTGACTGCTGACAGTATCTGGTGCTGACTGCTGACAGTGTCTGGTGCTGACTGCTGACAGTGTCTGGTGCTGACTGCTGACAGTGTCTGGTGCTGACTGCTGACTGTGTCTGGTGCTGACTGTTGACAGTGTCTGGTGCTGACTGCTGACAGTATCTGGTGCTGACCGCTGACAGTATCTGGTGCTGACTGCTGACAGTGTCTGGTGCTAACTGCTGACAGTATCTGGTGCTGACTGCTGACAGTATCTGGTGCTGACTGTTGACAGTGTCTGGTGCTGACTGCTGACAGTATCTGGTGCTGACAGTGTCTGGTGCTGACCGCTGACAGTGGCTGGTGCTGACTGCTGACCGCTGACAGTGTCTGGTGCTGACTGCTGACTGCTGACAGTGGCTGGTGCTGACTGCTGACAGTGTCTGGTGCTGACTGCTGACAGTATCTGGTGCTGACTGCTGACTGTGTCTGGTGCTGACTGTTGACAGTGTCTGGTGCTGACTGCTGACAGTATCTGGTGCTAACTGCTGACAGTGTCTGGTGCTGACTGCTGACAGTATCTGGTGCTGACTGCTGACAGTGTCTGGTGCTGACTGCTGACAGTATCTGGTGCTGACTGCTGACTGTGTCTGGTGCTGACTGTTGACAGTGTCTGGTGCTGACTGCTGACAGTATCTGGTGCTAACTGCTGACAGTGTCTGGTGCTGACTGCTGACAGTATCTGGTGCTGACTGCTGACCGCTGACAGTGTCTGGTGCTGACTGCTGACAGTGTCTGGTGCTGACTGCTGACAGTATCTGGTGCTGACTGCTGACAGTGTCTGGTGCTGACTACTGACAGTGTCTGGTGCTGACCGCTGACAGTGGCTGGTGCTGACTGCTGACAGTATCTGGTGCTGACTGCTGACCGCTGAGTGTCTGGTGCTGACCGCTGACAGTGTCTGGTGCTGACTGCTGACAGTGTCTGGTGCTGACTGCTGACCGCTGACAGTGTCTGGTGCTGACCGCTGACAGTGGCTGGTGCTGACTGCTGACAGTATCTGGTGCTGACTGCTGACCGCTGAGTGTCTGGTGCTGACCGCTGACAGTGTCTGGTGCTGACTGCTGACAGTATCTGGTGCTGACTGCTGACCGCTGACAGTGTCTGGTGCTGACTGCTGACAGTGTCTGGTGCTGACCGCTGACAGTATCTGGTGCTGACTGCTGCCAGTATCTGGTGCTGACCGCTGACAGTGTCTGGTGCTGACTGCTGACAGTGTCTGGTGCTGACCGCTGACAGTATCTGGTGCTGACTGCTGACAGTGTCTGGTGCTGACCGCTGACAGTGTCTGGTGCTGACTGCTGACAGTATCTGGTGCTGACCGCTGACAGTATCTGGTGCTGACTGCTGACAGTGTCTGGTGCTGACTGCTGACAGTATCTGGTGCTGACCGCTGACAGTGTCTGGTGCTGACTGCTGACAGTGTCTGGTGCTGACTGCTGACAGTATCTGGTGCTGACTGCTGACAGTGTCTGGTGCTGACTGCTGACAGTATCTGGTGCTGACCGCTGACAGTATCTGGTGCTGACTGCTGACAGTGTCTGGTGCTGACCGCTGACAGTGTGTGGTGCTGACTGCTGACTGCTGACCGCTGACAGTGTCTGGTGCTGACTGCTGACAGTGTCTGGTGCTGACTGCTGACTGCTGACCGCTGACAGTGTCTGGTGCTGACTGCTGACAGTATCTGGTACTGACTGCTGACTGCTGACCGCTGACAGTGTCTGGTGCTGACTGCTGACAGTGTCTGGTGCTGACTGCTGACTGCTGACTGTTGACCGCTGACCGCTGACAGTGTCTGGTGCTGACTGCTGACAGTGTCTGGTGCTGACTGCTGACTGCTGACCGCTGACAGTGTCTGGTGCTGACTGCTGACAGTGTCTGGTGCTGACTGCTGACTGCTGACCGCTGACAGTGTCTGGTGCTGACTGCTGACAGTGTCTGGTGTGCTGACTGCTGACAGTGTCTGATGCTGACGAGTGTCTGTGTGCTGAATGCTGACAGTGTCTGGCTGCCTGCTGACTGTCTGGTGACTGCTGGACCAGTGTCTGGTGCTGACTCGCTGACTCGTGTCTGATGCTGACCGCTGACAGTGTCTGGTGCTGACGCTGACAGTGTCTGGTGCTGACCGCTGACAGTGTCTGGTGCTGACTGCTGACAGTGTCTGTGCTGACCGCTGACTAGTGTCTGGTGCTGACTCGCTGACTCTGTGTCTGATGCTGACCGCTGACAGTGTCTGGTGCTTGACCGCTGACAGTGTCTGGTGCTGACCGCTGACAGTGTCTGGTGCTGACCGCTGACACGTGTCTGGTGCTGACTGTCTGACTCGTGTCTGATGCTGACCGTGACAGTGTCTGGTGCTGACGCTGACAGTATTCTGGTGCTGACTGCTGACAGTGTCTGGTGCTGACTGCTGACAGTGTTGGGTGGCTGGACTGCTGACAGAGTATCTGGTGCTGACCGCTGACAGCTGTCTGGTGCTGACTGCTGACAGTTGGTGCTGACTGCTGACCGCTGACAGTGTCTGGTGCTGACCGCTGACAGTGTATGGTGCTGACTGCTGACTCGTGTCTGGTGCTGACTGCT
>JAXIVJ010003849.1:0-75000 GCA_036785665.1 Chirona hameri
ATAAAGAAGAATGAGCTGAAATCAGGGCTGCCGAGTCCGAGTCGGAGTCGGAGTCGGAGTCGGAGTCGGAGGTTAAAGAAGAATGAGCTGAAATCAGGGCTGCCGAGTCCGAGTCGGAGTCGGAGTTGGAGTCGGAGTCGGCGGTTAAAGAAGAATGAGCTGAAATCAGGGCTGCCGAGTCGGAGTCGGAGTCGGAGTCGGCGGTTTTGGCCGGAGTTTGAGTCGGAGTCGGAGTCGCTAAAATATTGCAATTGGCGATAACTTTGCTCGGTGGAATAGTCGTCGGCATAGTGGCATTAACTTTGCAGCCCTTCGAAAGAAAATGGGTGTAAAATGAAACCTATAGTTTACACATCGATCGGTAGATTTCCGCCTGATGAAGATACGGCAATAATTTTAACGTCATCTGTGGCCAATTTTACAAAGGAAAAAGGGTGTAATTACAAATAATTTATTTGTTATTACAAATAATGTTTACACATGTTTGTAGTTTGGATTCACAAACCCCAGGGCAGTAAATCTCAATTTGCTATTTACAAACTAGTTTACAAAGATATTGCTTGTAAAAATGTTTGCAATTGCACATGTTCTATTTCTCAAAGGTGGACGGAAGTGAGGAAATGTTTGCAATTACAAACTTGTAATTCCAGTGGGTCAGGGGTTCTGAATTTCATAAACTGCATTGATGGTTGTCGTTTGACTGTTCAGGTTATTTTATTGGTGAGGTTGTTACGTTGCCGATGTTGTTAGTGTAATGGTTTAGTTATACATAGGTATAGCTGCCAAAAAAGTTATTTCCCGAGAGATACGAATAGGGATCTCCAGCTTTGAAGTCCAGTCACAGTGCACCTTACCGATTGCGCTATGATGTGAGGGGCACCTCCGCGCAGAGAAACCGCATGACGATATAATTGCAGCGGTCAACGATGTCTTGTGCAATGTGCAGTGAACCTTCACCCCTTACGACGTAGAAACTCGGCTAGGTTAGGTGAAACAAATAGATTCAACGATTTTTCTTTTGAGAGTAGTTCTGTCGTTATGCTCCCCCACCCGGTGAATGGCCAAATTCTGTTTACTCTTAATTGCTTACCAAGATGTATTTTGATGATCAGAGTTTGCATTCCGATGAAATGTTAATAAAAAATAATTCTCCCTATAACTAATTTTATTTTGAATACAAAAAGAAACCACAATGTAAATATTTGTTAAATAAATTTGTTAACAATCAAATTATTTCTCATTAGCATCAAGTTTAATACAAACGTTCTTGATTTCAAGGTTTCTGCTGTACTAACATTTGTGTTTACAATTTTCTTTACAATCGGTAATTCAGAGGTGGTGAATGTCTGTGAAATGTCTTTTTGTGAGGTTTGCAATATTTTCTTGCGTTTGTAATCGCAAACATGTGTAATTACTAACTTCTTTGTGAAATTGGCCTCTGATGATCATTGGAGTTTTGGACGCACCGACTCTTATGGTCACACGGCGTCAATTGTAACGTCATCGTGATCGTTTCGTCAAGGAGATTCGAATCCTATCATGGTGACCAGGTTACCTAAGTCAAATTTTATTTTTTATTTGTATTTATTTCATTTGATCGCCAACAGAGCTACGCTCCACTGACAGGCGAAGTCGTAAGATAAGATATAACAATAAATACACAACGCAGTACACACATCACATAATCACACAGCCTAAAGTTTAATCTCACAGACTACAGGGTTAAAACGTACTTGATCACCTGTGCTCTAACATCTCCAAAACTGTCATAAAAGATGTCTGCGTTAAAAGCACTGCCTAAAAAGGCATTCATTGCTCTAGGGAGCCGACAGAACATCCCAGAGTCCACAGTTCTTACCCGTGCTCGAGGCACGGTTAAAAGAGAGACGGTGCGGGTCGATCGAGGCGGCACGTGCAGGGGAAACGACTCGAGCAGGACCTGTGAGTCCACTTTCCCCCGCAGGATGTTCCTCAAGAAGAGCAGGTCATGCTGCACTCTGCGTGATGCTAAGGAAGGAAATTTGAAATGGAGCAGAAGGCTACCATAAGAGAGAGAATTAGCTTGTCCGGAGCATGTATGAGTGAGTAGCCAAATGAGGAACTTGTGCTGCACTCGATCGACCCGCACCGTGTGGGAGTTGGCCGCCCCCGCCCAGACCACGCTACAGTATTATAAAATCGAACGTACGTTCGCGAAGTACGCACTGCGCTCCGGTTGAATTTTGAAGTGCTAGTACCGACTTGAAAAGAACGAGTAAGGAGGCCTAGTGCTCGGTTGGCCCTGCTGACTATGTCAGAGACATGTGATGCAAAGGTTATTTTGGTATCTAGTGTTACGCCGAGGTCCCTAATTTTTCTTACATGATCCAGTTCGGTACTATTCAGAACATATTTGGTCCGGACGGGTGCACGCCTGAGTAATCGTAAACGATTTGCATTTTGCAGGGTTGAGGGTCAGTCCCCACCTGACGGACCACGCTGACAGATGGCTGAGATCCCTCTGCAGTAACAGTCCGTCAGCTGGGGAGGTGATTTTGCGGAAAATTTTTGACATCGTCTGCATACAAAAGGCAGCCGGATTCCATGTTACTCGGTAGATCGTTAAAAAAATCAAAATTTGACCTCAGATCAAGGTAATTTAAGTTCATGTGGTGAACCAGGTATGTCGTGCTGCGCAATGTCGGACGCGTCTCGACGAGACATACACAGTGGTGTCGGTCTCACGTTCTTATCTTCATTGTATGCTATCAAGAGTATTGGCAAAGCAGTGCTGGTCACTTCAGCTGACCTCGCTCGATCTTGTAGGGGTGACTGAGACCGTTGCAAAATGGACGAAGCTACTCACCCAAAGTTCTACCACATGGATTTCTACCACGGCGCGGTGGTGCCCCGGGAATACCCGGGGCACCACCGCACCGGTGTACCAGGGACACCACCACGTCGGTGTACCAATGCCACTACCGCGCCGGCGTACCAGGGCTACGACGGCGCCGGTGTACCAGGGGCACCACCGTGCCGGTAGGCGGCACTGTGGGGCGAGGGGAGGCACCGGAGCACCGTGCCTCCTTGAATCCAGGAGGGGAAATAATGGCCTGGTGCCGCCATAAAATCACAAGCATTGGTCGCTGGAAACTTTTTTCTCACGAAATGATGCTAAATTAGAATTGCTAAATTATGCAAAACAAATGTCCCTTCATGCCTCCTGTCACTTGGGCTATGAAGGGGCACCAACGTGCCTGTATACCAGAGGCAACAACGTATCGGACTCGACGGGCCCTGAGGGCCCTCGGGAGTCGGAATCCGCTTCCATAGGCGGTGGAACAGGGGGGGGGGGGGGCATCGGGCCTGTGCCCCCTTGAATCCAGGAGGATGGGAAGCGGGGAACCAATGCCCTGGTACCCCCATCAAATTGCTGAAAACCCACCTATTTTATGCGAAATGGTGCAAAACTAAGAGACAAAAAACGCAAATTCAAATTTGAAATTCAACAAAACAGCTAGTGCACGCTGATAGCAGCAGCCGAACAGAAACTGGACGGCCATCATGTTTTTCGATGATGGCCGTTTCGATGATGGCCGATGGCCATTTTTGAAGAAGATATCAATTTAGAGCTACGAAACTTGCACATAATAAAGTTCACAGTGGCAAGAGCGTGCTGTGCAAAACTTGTCTTTCTATCTTGCATGATGTGACCGTAATTGTATTGTCTTATGTGCGCCGTTTTACATAACATCACTATAGTGGCGATCGTTTTATAGATATCGAAACAAAAAATAAGCAAACAAGCAATATAAGTGCAAATTCAACTAAAGGGGCTCCAGATGTGAATTTCATCATATACAACAATCAAACCAATAGCTACTTACTGTATGCAAAATATTTTTGACATTCCAAAACAGTAGGTACACTCCCTTTAACCCTATTTGTAACGGAGGGGGGGGGGGGGGGGCGGATTCCGCCCCCCCCCTTATGTTTTTCGCAGATATCTCCAGAACGGCTGGGATCAGGCCCATGACATTTTGGGAATTTTCATAGAATTGAATACCGCATTTGGAGTCAAAATTTTGAGTTCTTAACCTGAACAGAGGCGGTTCCAGGGCACAGTTTTGGGTGGGTTCGGAGGCGACATTTGGCGATAATACGGAAATGCGATCTTCACGGTTTCTTGCTAACTGCGTCAAGTATGAAGGAGTTACATCTCGGTTTACGGTGATTGCAACAAGTGCAAATTAGTTCATGTTAATGAAATATCATAAAAATTGCATGGCGGAGGCGGTTTCAGGGGCTTGAAAAGGGGGGTTTCCAGGAAGTATTCAATGCTTGGCGGGAAACCAATAGAGCGATGTAAGGGGCATTTACAGCTATCAAGATGTAAAAGATAGCTTCTGATTCCATTATTTGCATAATTTATTACATATAGAGTTTCAGGGGCGTGTTCAGGCACATGAAAAGGGGGGTGACTGGCATGGTGATGACGATATGCCAGCGACAACGGCGCAATAGACGTTTAGCTTATAATGATATATGCACATATGAGGCCAGAAAAGGGAATAAAGTCCTTTTTTTGCAGAGGCGCGCTCAGGAATGGAAGAAAGGGGGTCATATTATTGCAAGGAAACTAAGAGGCATGGGCGCACAATGACATAACATACTGCAGTTTTCGGATGAAACACGAACCACAGGCTACTCTACGAACGATTATAAGATAACAGGCGAGTCCAGGTAGGGTAAAAAGGGGAGGGGGTAAGCAATGTTAGTTGAAGTTGTAAGTGAAATAGTCACTGTTGACTAGTTAGTATCATAATAGCGGATAATATACTTATCAAAAGGTCTTGCGCCGCCCCAGTTTGGATCCTGGATACGCCTATGATGAAGTACAACATGCAAAAAGGAACTGTCTGCGATCAGTAATATATTTATAGTGCTGGGTAGCAACTTGTCTGCGGTTAATATTTTTATCTCTCAATTTGACCTCCTTTTTCACTAACCTGGTACCGCCTATGGACAAAAAAATATGATTTATAACTGTTTTGTATAATGTCACAATCACATACTATTTTATTTATAAAAAAACAACATAAATGGTTTTATTACGCATTTACTTCACCCCCATATTGAGTGACCTGCACACGGCTATTATTTTTGAATTTTCAAACGTCACCGTCATATATCAATTTCCAAATCAATCTCTATCGATTCCTATTAGTTGTGTTAAAATCTGTGGATAAACATGAAAGCTATGTTGGATCAAAAATACCACTAAAATGTGTAGTTTTTGCCCCCCCCCCCTCTGTTGCCCCCCTATTCAATTTATTTTATTATTATTTAGAAATGTTGATCGTGTTGAGTGGAACCAAACACCGTTTCATTTGTGAAAAAATCGGACGGATAGATCTCGAGATCTCCGGGGGGGGGGGGGGGGGGGGGAGGGCGGAATCCGCCCCCCCCCCCCTGTTACAAATAGGGGTAGCCAGGAGCCTGTTACAAATAGGGTTAAACGGAAACAATAACAGAATCATACAAAGCCTATACGAGTGACTATAGCATAGGGTCTGGAATTCAAGATATTGACCGCCACGACGATGTTAATGCTACATTAAGCATGATTTTGTATGTTTTACAGAGGGTAGGGGGAAAGGGGGTTCAAACTTCAAACATGTTTGCGCTACTTAATTATATACGGGGCTCAGTCGAAACGTTACGAAGCGTTACATTAAAACGGCAATATTCAACAGGGTGTTGAATATTGCCGAAGAAAGCGTTACGTAGTATATGAACGATCCATAGTACGGCGGCGCTCGGCGCGTCGCGACACGACGACGCGTTCTCCCACGGTGTAATGTGATACCCGCCCGCCCCGGGTCTGCCGCCCTCACATCACCCCATATTTATATTTCCCCAACACCTAACGGCTATCAGAATTCGGCGGGACGGGAGGGCGGAAGCACGATTTTTGTAGTCCTCGAGTAACCGATGTCATTTTACAGCTTCAAACTGTATTTACCACAAAAACACTCCGATACATAAAACCGGCTATTCTGAGCGTCGTGTCAGGGTTAAAAGATGAGACATGTTAAAAACGACACAGATGCGTACACTGAGTAGAAAAACAAAACACACACAATACACGATCGCAAGCACACACATCCAGCACAGCACATCAGATGTCATGTAAAAGAGCGCCAACTTTACGTTTAAATGACGGTAAAGACATATCACGAATGTCCCGAGACAGGGTGTTGTACCTCTGCACAGTACTATATAAAAAGCGACGCTTGCCGGTTGTAGTTCTCACGCGCGGGAAGGGCCAAATCAGCGTCCTGGCGGGTGCTTCTGGAACGAAGTTCAGAATTGGCCGAAAGCTGGGAAGCGAGAATCTGCGGTTCCCCGGTGCTGCGAATTTGTGAAGAAGGTTGAGAGATTGAAGTTCGTACAGCTGCTGGGCGGTGAGCCAGCCCAGTGCATCTCGCACGTCCGATATGTGGTCGAATTTACGTCGGCCAGAGACAGCGCGTAAACCATAATTGACTACCTTAAAACAACCCAAGAGACGTTTTATTAGTAGATCGCCGGCTTAAACGCGAGCATTTTGAGCACCCATGTGACGACGGTGGTCGTTGGAGCCAATTCAATGGCTGTTAGTTGTATTCTACTGGTCCATATTGGACTGGCAACAAGCGGCATGATTACAAACTTTACCAGTCTCTATCGAGCAGGATGCATTGTGTATTTGAGTTTAGGTACGTAAGCCGGTTTTTCTGGGAAATACACACAGTCTCATTAAAGCGATTATACGGGTTTCCGTCCTGAAAGCAAATGCACTCTTTTTCAGTCGTATGAGCTTTAAACACGTTTAGGACATATAACAGGGACCACAATGCTCATTTAGTCCATTATTTCAGCAATTATCAGCATTAAAACTTTGGCGTTTTTCGAGACTTGTATCAGATAAAGAGTACTTGATCGGCATTACCGTCCACCACTTTTATCATCTTAGAATCTGCAGCAATCAATTTTATAGAGTTTTGAATTATCTGCAAGTCCTACACTGGATCACAAAATGATTATGCAATTCAAAAATTACGGGACTCTTTATTACTACACACTGTTCGTTCGGGTTTTGTGGTTTTCTTATCTCTGGCCTTTAGCGTTGCTAATTTGTGGTGACGTATCGGCAAGAAAAATCATGAAAAATATCGAATTTTATGGGAAAAACTAGGTAACAGGTGTTGTTGGAACAAAACAAGTTTATTTTTCAAATGTTGCTTATTTTACCGGAAATATGTGATAAGTGAGGTGTTTTTATTGGCATAAAAGAGATGACTGGCTCTACCTCGACCGGTCCTGCAGAAAGTACGCGGTGACATCACCGCGCACCTTGAAATGTCCTTACGTGCAGAAAAGGTCATTTTCAGATAAATGTGGCTACCGTGGGATCAGTGGCTACCGTGGGACCACCTTTATAACTACGTTTTACTATGCAACTAATTTATTCTGGGAAAAACCCGTATAATCCCTTTAAATAGCGCAGAAACGATTGGTGTGTGTTCGATATTGTTATAATATGCGTATGCACTTCTGTTCAAACAGCTTACTGATCGGTCGTGATAACCTGTTGTCAGATTTGCTGTATTATTTTGTGTAACAAATTGTCATGCACCTGTTAGGGCTTCAATTAACTACATTTTGCAATGTTGCATGGTTGTCCGCCAAATTGCATTGCATTTGCAAATTATTGTTGGCAACGGCAAATAACTGACAAATGTTTTCCATTTAGAGTTCACACATCAGATCGGACCATTTTTGTTATAGTCTTGTGTGTCACTCTAGCCCTTCTTGATGTTGCAGGCAATTAGTTAACTCAGGGAGCCTTGCAAAGTCACATGAGGTCATCCGAGGTCACAAACATTTTTTTGCCAATAACTCTTGACAGAATAAAGATAGATAAGTGAACCCGGCATCAATGTGTATGTCTGGTCGAGGCACGTTTCCCAACATGCAACATGACCTACTTGGGTCAGCACTTGACCTTGACCTGATGTCAAATTGTTTAGTTGACCTAACCTGGTCAACTGGAATATGATTCAAAGCGCCTTGACCAGACGAACACTATGACGTCAACATCATTGCCTTATCTTTATTAGGTAAAACGTTATTTGTGAAAAACTGTTTTGCCTAAAACCGCCTTTTTGACCTTTGATGACCTCTGGGGCCTAAACTGTTGACCTGAGCTAAAATGTGAGGCCACCTTAGCGATTGCATTGTTCAAGAGCTTTCCATTGCTTTCCTTTTTTAGTTTGTTGCTGGATGTCATAGTTCCCGATATATTTGGGGGTTTTCAAAGCGAAGTCCTTAAACTGGAAAATCTGACCTTTGATGACCTCTGGTGACCTAAATATTGACCAAAGCCAAAACATGACTGAAATAGTTTCAGAATGATTTTTGATGAGCTTTCGAACGGTATGTCGAAAGGTAAAGGAAAGGTAAAAGTAGGTAGGTAATCGCGCCAACAGTTGTCAGACGAAACTACGTACACATTTATAAAATATTGCACTCATGATCGCCCAGGAATCCAAATGATTTTGTTATAATTTACTTTTTGCCAGTCCTATATTAAACTGTCATAGACAATACGCGCAAGGTATTGAAGAATCAATATTTGTATACCATATGACAATTCATTTTCCGTGGACATCCGCTAATATCCCAGAAAACGATGAGTTCATGCCATGGGACCTCCAGGCCATCGTTCCCTAACGTATTCGAGTGCGGAGGGGCGCCTTCACTGGCCGGAGAGGCGCCGTCACTGGCCGAAGGGGCATCGTCACTGGTCAGGGGGGTGCCGTCACTGGCCGAAGGAGTGCCATCACTGGTCACTGGATGGGCGCCGTCACTAGCCGAAGGGGCGCCGTCGCTGGCCAGAGGGGCGCCGTCATTAGCCAGAGGGGCGCCGTCATTAGACGGAAGGGCGCCGTCACTAGCCAAAAGGGAGCCGTCACTGGCCGGATAGGGACCGTCACTGGCCGCAAGAGTGCCGTTACTGGCCGCAAGAGTGTCGTCACTGGCCAGAGGTGGCCGTCATTAGCCGGAGGGGCGAAGGGCGTCGTCACTAGCCAGAAGGGCGCCGTCACTAGCCGAAGGGGCGCCGTCACTGGCCGAAGGGGCGCCGTCACTAGCCGAAGGGCACCGTCACTGGCCGAAAAGGCGCCGTCACTGGCCGTGGGAGCGCCGTCACTGGCCAGAGGGGCGCCGTCATTAGCCAGAGGGGTGCCGTCATTAGACGGAGGGGCGCCGTTACTGGCCGAAGGGCACCGTCACTGGCCGAAAAGACGCCGTCACTGGCCGTGGGAGCGCCGTCACTAGCCGGAGGGGGGCCGTTACTGGCCGAAGGGCACCGTCACTGGCCGAAGGGCGGCACCTGGCATGAGGGCTGCATCTGACCTAAGGGCGGCATCTGGCTATGGGGCGGCACATGGCTAGGGGAGGCACATGGCTAGGGGGAGGCATATGGATAGGGGGCGGCACATGGCAAGGGGCGGCACCTGGCATGAGGGCGGCATCTGACCTGAGGGCGGTGCCTCGCCAGAGGGCGGGACCTGGCTTGAGGGTGGCACCTGACCAGTGGGCGGCATCTGACTCAGGCACGTAGCCAGGATTTCTTCCAAGGGGGGGGGGGGGGGCGGCGCTTCGAAAGGGCCCCTTCCCAAGCGTTGAAAGGGCCCCCTTCCCAAGCGGTGAAAGGGCCGAACAAAACGGATGAAAAGGCACGTTACAAGGATAGAAAATGCAGTATGACAGGTATGGCATGGGCGATACCAACTTTTAGGAGCTAGAATTAGCGAACTGCCATATCAAGTTTGGAACCAGCGACACCAATTTGGAATCAGCTATATCAACTTTAGACGGGGGAAATTGGGCCGAATTAGGCATCTCGTGTTAGAGCTGAGATGAGGGTTGTTTCTAGGAGTGAAGTGTGCTGAGTTCGAATCCGACCGGTATTTTTACGGGGACCGAATGTAACCGGGTGAAATCGCACGTGCAAGCACGTGCCGCACTCTATCCGATTCCCAGACCTAACAACAATGATTGCGTCATGGACGGTAGTTAATCCAAATGCAGGCGATTTCTGCCAGACATATGAACTGTTCACATCCGCATAAATCCTCCCTGGCTATGAAAGACAGGGCAAAGGGCACAGCTGCGCCTGCATGATCGCGCCAATGTTGAACCAGTCACACCTCCGGCAGAGAAGAGACGCCAATTTGTAGGCAGAGTTTACCATTTGTGTTAGAGGCGTGATAAACGTCGATTCTGAGAGCCGATTGCGTATATTTCAAATATGACAGGTAGCGACACGTGTACCGAGTGTTACCAAGTGTAATCGCACGTCCAAGCGAGTGCTGCTCTTTTCACCATTCCCAGACCTTACAGAAGGATACCTCATGGATCCTAGCAAACCAAAATACAGGCGATATCTGCAAGATATTTAAAGGGAATAGGTCACCTTGAAAAATGTCTTAAAAATTGGCTATACGGGGTATATTGAGCTGAAAATCACGAATATGACATTTGTTTGGACGATAGATGGATATCCGTTGAGAAATGGACATGTTTCTCTTTTCCCCTTCATGGCCATAACAAACTTCAGGACAATGTATGACGAAATGCATATGGTAGCTTGGATATGGAAGCAATTGCATACAACAACGGCGTACTTGTAACCAAAATATGACGCGTTACCAGAGACAATAGTGGAGACGTCAATACAAAATAAAACAGAACAAAACAAAACGTTTTATACTCTACAACTGTTTGCTCTGCACTATTTATTCGCATTTGTAGGTACATACTTGATAACTAGATGTCTCATATACCACACAGCAAAATTTGATATCTTCAACTCTGCCTGGACCAGTTACCAGTTATCAATTATCCTAAAGTGAAGCAATGTTTTGTGAGTCTTACGGTATGAGTGGATAGGATGAGGTTGCTTGATCAGTCTGTAGCAGTCTTGACAAGGCCTGCCTGTACATGGTTTCCTTTTTATTATTATCATGTGAAGCATACTAATAATGTACTCAAGAATCAGCTATACCTATGTGTCCTTCCTTGTCATACCTGGTTCTTTGACCAAAATGGCCCTTACACAGTTTACATTAAATGTGTACCCATCACAGCTGAGCGTATACAATACATGCAGTAAAGCACCAGAGCTTTGGTGTGTTGATATCAATAATGAGATAGCATGAAATGTCTGCTAGAAGGAGCCCTAACCCAACAACAACTGCTAGAAAGCTGTGACAAAATATTATATCCTTACATGTATCCTTACATGGATGTAACTTAGGTACATGCACAGGCGTAGGAGCCAGGGGGGCAGCCGCCCCCCCCCCCCAACATTTGCGATTTTAACATTACACCTATGGGCGTTGCATGGAAAGAATCAACTTCAGAATGCCTCCTGCCCCCCAACTTGAACATAGTTCCTACGCCCCTGGGTGCATGTTAGTGTGGATGTTTTTTAATCTTATTTCTTGCATGCAAATTTGCACTTTAAATTTTGGTAATTTGTCCAACTGATTATCAATGTTTCCTGATATATGATATTCCTGATATTTCTGACTACCTTACATATCCATTTTATGTACAACCAAAAGCTGCATGAAGAGAAGCAGGGGAGCGAAGCGCCCACAAGTGAAGCATCCTAGCATTGGGAAATTTGGGTGGAAAATGACACCCTATGGATACTATTTTTCCACTCTTTTTCCTCAGTTTTACTGTGAATTTTCCACTCCTTATTTTACAATGCATTAAATAATTGGAAACCTGATACTGATTTATGGATGTAATTATAGGGACAGCTTGTGGATGGAAAGACTGGTAAGCATTGGCATAGATAATAACTAATTTTGGTGAGCAGGTAATTGGGTGATAAAGCCTGGTACATATGCTTTTTGGTTTAATTTTCCACTCTTTATACTTATTTTTAGTCAGAATTTTCCACTCTGCACCCCAGCTCCAAAGCAATTCTAGGAGCCTGAGTGAGTAGGTATGTAGCATATTTATTTGTTGCTCTTTATCTCTTCTTGTAGTTAGAAACTTTAGTTACTCATCTATTATGTTTCATTATGATTTCTATTATCAAAGATTTACCATTTCGCTTCATCAACGAGCTTAGCATGTCAGCTCGTAATTGTTACTATGACTGATGTGTGCAATGTTTTTGTTTTGTTTTTCTGCCAGCATTTGTTGTTCATGATCACACAGTGATTTTGAGCCTAGCCCAGGATGCAGGAGCCTGGAGCGGTCTCATTATATGTGCTCATGGACAAGATGTGTTGCCATCACAATTCACAAAGTATGTGAAGTTTGCAATGTTGCCACACAAATGGGAAACACACATGCAACATGTTATTCAATGGAATGTATGTGTTTCTTCATTTGCAAGCAAGAATGGTCTTCAATCCAGTAAAACGTTGTCATGCAAGGTTGTCATATGCACTATCAATACTTCCATATAATATTTTGGCCCTTTAGGTTCAGGCTTTATTGGTTTAGTAATAATATAAAATTATGTAAGATGTATTATTTTAATGAATAAATGGACAACACTTCAGCAATCCTATAGACTGCCATTTGAACATTGTATCAACATGCTTGTCTGCAGCCCTTCACGGGAAGATGGAATAAGTATTTATGCATGTTTTATGTTTGTGTCATCAGGACCTTGTGTCACAGCTAGAGGCCACGCAGCGCACCTCCACAGTCCTCAAGGACATATTGGTGCGGTACCCGGCCCTCGCGTGGGAGGTGGAGGCCAGCTTGGCCGGTACCACCGCAGGCACGGATCCCCCACCTCCACCTCCAATCATGGCCATCCGACGCAAGTGGCTCGACCCCAGGGGCCAGTACCGGGGGTTCGGAGAACTTCAAGACGGCGTGCTGTAGGGTGTCCTAGTCTGGCATTTAACATTGATTTAACATTTAACATAGATATATAGATAGAGCACCCAGTCAGTGTGAGCTGAACCCCGGACGGATGTAGCACCGTGTCAAGTGTAGCTGACTTAGACGGTAATGTATCAGACATGATCATTGTATTCGCAATCAATGACGATGAAATGAAAGTTCATAAAAAACAGACGTTTCGACAAACAGAGCGTCTTCGTCAGTGCTAATTATACATTTTAAATTATAAAGATATTTAAGTCAAGCAATCACAATCGGCACCAGGTTTGCATGAAGCAGATTGTGATTGCTTGACTTAAATATCTTTAGAATTTAAATATTTATAAATGTTTGTCGAAACGTCTGTTTTTTCGGAACTCGCATTGCATTCTCATTGATTGCAAATACAACTTAGACGTTAATGTGATGCTTGATGACAGCGCAGACGAATCAGTGTAGGTTTCCTGTGGCGGTAGGCAGTCGAGCCTGCCTCCACCCTCCACCCCCCGCTACTCGCCGTGAAGTTTGCGTAATTTGGTTGTGTTCATGTGCTGTGTGCCTGGCCAGGCACGTAGCCAAGGGGAGGGCGGCGGGGCGGCCACTGGAGGCCCCTTTTCGGCGCGCTGCGCGCGCCGAAAAGGGCCGACGAGACCGCGCGAAGCGCGGTATCATAGGCTCTTTACTACACGAAGCGTGGTCTTTAGAGGGTTTAGAGGACTTCAGAGGCCCTTTAGGACCACCAGGGCCCTCTCTGAAAGACCAGAGGGCCCCTTGGACGTTCAAGAGAGCCCTGTGCATGTCAGAGGGGCCACTGAGCGGGTCAGAGGCCCCCTGAGCACGTCGAATGGGCCCCCTGAACACGTCGAATGGGCCCATAGCCAGCACAGAGGGGCCCCTGGGCAGGTTGAGAGGCCCCTGAGCATGTCGACAGGGCGACAAAGCGGCCAGCGCAGTCCTTTGCCAGGTCATAAGGGCCCCTGAGCAGGTTGGAGGGCTCCTGGACAGACCAGAGGGCCCCTGTGCAGTTCAGAGGGGCCCTGACCAGACCGAAAGGGCCCCTAGGTGGGTCAGAAGGGCCCCTGAACATGCCGAATCAGCCCCTAGCCAGCACGGAGGGGCTCCAGGGCAGGTCGGAGGGCCCTCGGAGCATGTCGCAAGGCGACAAAGCAGCCATCGCAGTCCCTTGCTAGGTCGGAAGGGCCCCTTAGAAGGTTATAGGACCCCTGGAGAGACCAGAGGGCCCTGTAAAGTTAAAAGGGCCCCTGCGCAGATCGGAGGGGACCATGCCCAGACCGAAAGGACCCCTGGGCGGGTAAGAAGAGCCCCTGAACATGCCGAAGTGGCCCCTGGCCAGCACGGAGCGGCTCCAGGGCAGGTCGGAGGGCCCATTGAGCATGTCGGCAGGGCAACAAAGCAACCAGCGCAGGCCGACCAGAAGAGTCGCTGGGCTGATCGGAAGGGCTCCTGGGCAAGTCAGAGGGGCCCCTGGCTAGATCGAAAGGGTCCCTGGGCCGGTCGGAAGGCCCCTTGAACATGCCGGATGAGTTCCTAGCCAGACTGGAGGGGCTCCTGGGCAGGTCGGAGGGGCCCCTGAGCAGGGGCGGCGGATTGCGGGGGCAAGGTATCCAAAATTTCCCACAGTCGAAAATCCTGGGGGGGGGGGGGGGGGGGCAAAGGGTAGTTTCCCCCCCCCAGATTTTAGCTTGCTCAATCTGGGGGCAACATGACCCTTCCCCTCCCCAGGATTTTCATTTGAAGGGGGGGGGGATTTTGGGTACCCTGCGCCCCGCAATCCGCCGCCCCTGCCCCTGAGCATGTCGGCAGGGCGACAAAGCAGCCAGTGCAGTCGCTGGTCATGTTGGAAGGACCTCTGAACAGGCCGAATGGGCCCCTTGACACACAAGAGGGGCTTCTTGGAAGGTCTGAGGAGTCTCTGGTGAGACCGGAAGGGTCAAAGGACGTAGAGATCCCAGATGAAGATTAAATACAAAGAGGACTTACTCCACAATACAAATATTAAAAGCGGAGCTTTCGGGTATATTGTAACACCCTTCGTCAGGGTGCTACAATATACCCGAAAGATCCGATTTTATTTTTTCCTGTATACCTGTATAGTAAGCCCTCTTTGTATTATATATATATATATCACCCACTCCACATCATGTCTTTTCGCTTCGCGGATCCCAGATGAGTCCCTGAACAGGTCGGAAGGGCGTAGAAAAGGTCAGAGGGCCCCTAGACGATCTGAAGGGACCTTGGGCCTTTCAACAGTAAGAATACAGTTGTACAGGGAATACAACTCAAAATGTTCGCGCCGCTCCGCGGCGCAATTTAACTACAAATTCAATTATATGCGGGTTAGGAAAAAAATCGGTCAGTTTCTCGGCGCATTTATGTGTTATGTTGCTACTTTCCTATATTATTGGGCAAAATAGTTCACTTTAGCACTTTTTCCCGCACTTTTAAGCGCACAATATAGCAATTTTAGAGGTCTCCGCACCATACGCAATGCGACGCATTGATAAGAAAGCAACCCAGGGCATAATACTCAAAATTTTCGCGCCATTGCAAGTTGGTATAGCTGATTCCAAATTCGTGTCGCTGGTTCCAAAGTTGATGTGGCAGTTTGCTAACTCCAGCTCCTAAACGTTGATATGGCCCATGCCATACCTGCCATACTGCATTTTTCAGCCTTGTAACGTGCCTTTTCATGAGGTTTTTTTTTTGGGGGGGGGGCCTTTCAACGCTTGGGAATGGGCTCTTTCAACGCTCGGGAAGGGGCTCTTTCGAGGCGCCGCCCCCCCCCCTGGACGAAATCCTGGCTACGTGCCTGTGCCTGGCCTAGTTGAAGTTTTTGTTTTGAGACATGTAAGGAAGGAAGTTAGGAATTCATCTTTGTGTGTGACTGTGTGTCAGCAGTTTAAGTTTCGTTCTAGAGTAGTCAACCGCTCTTCTTCTCGTGTGGAGGATGTTACGGGCGGCACGTCGCTGGCGCCGTGCCAGCGATGCATTTGATGCTGTGGCCAGACTGGTTATTGATTCACCGTATTTGGAAGGTTTCAATCACGACTCATTTTGGAATATAAATGATTCAGTCACCGTTTGATTCATGGATAAACATTTTGAGGAATGATTCTTTCCGATTCAAAGAATACAAACATTTTTTGATCAAATCATGTTTGACTCACCATTGAAATAGCATTGCACAACCTTTTTGATTTAAACAACCTTGTTTCTATGCGAGTTTTGATTCAATCACGATTCATGAATAAAACAATCCGGTGGTGAATCGATTCTTCTTTGATTCAGGGATTTTGATTGAACGATTCTAATCGATGCAATCAGAGTCGAATCAATAACCAGTCTGGCTGTGGCGACAGCGGATCGTGGACCTGTCTCGCGGAGAAACTCCTATGTAGATTTAGTTTTTTTATATTTTTTTTATATATAAATTTAGTCCGAATGTTTTGTGTGGATGGATTTCCGAGGTCAGGACCCACGCTAAGCAGAGCTTGTTGCGCAGGTCCTGACCTCACCACCCGATCGCGCAATTCCTGTTGACCGGCAGAATTTAGAGACGAAAGTTTTACGTGCCCGACATACCTGGACACGGTCCGCCCCGCTCACTGACGTCATCTGACCTTGAGTGCGACCGCTGCCACCGGCCGCAGGCCATCCCAGTCAGGAGCAAATAGCGAGCGCCGAAGCGACTCGAACCCGGGCTGCCACTACCGGGATAGGTCAGAAGTCCAGCGCTCTCCCACTGAGCTACCGGGGCGGACAAGTGGGAGAGCTATAGTTGATGTATTGCCCGGTGGCGGCGCTGTGTGCGTTCGCTCTTGACTGCGCAGTCTGTGCGACTAGGAGCGCAAGCAACTTTGTTGGCATTTAATACCTTTTGTACGGATATACTGTGAATGTAACGTTCATACTTCCGCACAGAGTATTCCCTGTGGTGAACCCGGAACAAGAAGATCTCTCAGCGGTAGGATGTACAGTGCAATATACTATGTGATTGAATGCAATATCTGAATATATAAATTCGTTCTCGTGCCACGTCCAAGTTCCGTGCGACCCGTCTTTCAGGTGCACAACGCCGTAAGGTGTTAGACAGTGCCGGCGTCGCGAAAAGCTACCGCATGTTGTACACATGGTTATTGTATAGGTAAATTGAAACGCTCTTCCCTCTTCATGTGCGTACTGTAAACACATTGCAAGCCACCTAGTTCTATGGTCAAATGATGTACTGGATGAGTATTATATTATATACATTGTACACTGTACAGGTGTCATAGCCGGTGCTTCAACCCAGCAACACTGGCACCACGAAGCAATGCTGATCACCACCAGGGACGTAGACAAGGGGGTGGCTACCGGGGCCCTGCGCCCCCCCCCCCCGAGGAAAATATATTTACACTAGATAAAATGAGATTCTCTGACGACCACCCCCCCCCCCAACATATGTCTGAGGAGCGAAATTTGTTTCTATCACCGACGTGCCCCCCACCCCACTCCTGAGAAAACATCTGGGCCTGTAGCCCGATGGCCGTACGGCCCACTCGACCGGCGGGGATCGTCCTGGTGAACGATGGGGCCGCAGATGCCCCGCCGTTTCCGCATCGCCACGATCTTAGCCAGACTCGGGCGAACGTGCAGAAAGGTTTTTGGCACCTTGATGGGCGTCACGATGCAGGAGTCCGACACCCGTTCGAAGCACCGCACTGTTCTGAAACAACGATGTAAGCAAGGTATAATGCCTGGCGTAAATGTAATAATGGTAGGGCATCAAAACGTCCATTATGTCCTTTGGTTGTACGACATTAAACAACAGAGAGAGAGAGAGTCTGGAAGACAACCGGTTACCGGACAACCAAGGACCACAGCTAGTTACATGACATGAACAGCATTTTGAGATGTAATAGGCGAGCTCAATCCCTCGTGCATTGCTGACCATACCGGCGCTTTGCAATAGAGGAAAGATGACAGACGGAAAGATGACAGACAGAAAGACAATTTATAAAAAGGTTAGCGGTATGTCCTCACTTCACAATGCCGTCGTCGTTCCGCGCATAGTCCGGCCCATATGAGCCGAGAAGTCGATCACGGCGACCTGCTTGCGGAGGCTGAACGTTGGCGGCCTGCAGACAAGAAAAGAGAAACAATTACCTTTTAAAAAACAATATGGCGACATAGAACACAACAATGACTGAGTATGAACAACGTGATGACGTGAACAACAACGTGAACGACAAATGATGACGTCAACACAAATAATACTGCTAACGTAATAGCACAAGCACAAAAAAACATTTTGAAACAGCGTCATTTGGAGTCACTTACTGGCCTCACTGTCATTTGTCATTTGGTGTCACTGGCCAGAGGGGCGCCGTCATTACAGTGTCTTAGGTTTATTATCACATAGCCCATTATTCGGAGCCAATTAGGTACACAATACTGAGTAAATGTGACTGGCCGTCACTGGCCAGATGGGCGCCGTCATTAGACTGAGGGGCGCCGTCACTGGCCGGAGGGGCGCCGTCATTAGCAGGAGGGGCACCGTCACTGGCCATAAGGCGCTGTCACTGGCCAGAGGGGCGCCGTCACTAACCGGAGGGGCGCCGTCATTAGCAGTAGGAGCGCCCACACTAGCCAGAGGGGCGCCAACACTAGCCAGATGGGCGCCAACACTAGCCAGAGGGGCGCCAACACTAGCCAGAGGGGCGCCGTCACCGGCCAGAGGGGCGCTGTCACCGGCCATAGGGGCGCCGTCACTGGCCAGAGGGGCGCCGTCACTGGCCAGAGGGGCCTAAAAACAGACGAAATCTCATGAGTTTTGGAAATCTGTCGGACGGCCCCTCAAACCAACGTTTTGGGCCGGTCTGCATCCGCCAGAAGGCCCGAGTCCTTACTTGGAACCCTTACTTAGTAAAATGGCAATGTTAACCTGCCAATGACGGGGGGGGGGGGGGGGGGGGGCAAATATCTCCCCCCGACAAATTTTCGCAATAGCTCAAAAATCAATAGCGGTATCAACGTTAAACTTTGGGTACCTTCTCCTACACAAATTTTACGTCTTCTGTGCATAAATGAAGAAATTTTGTCGATAACAAAATCGAGATATCACGAATTTAGTGACGTTACTACACACGAGTTTGGCGAATAAAAAAAAGCTAAACTTTAACCCGCACACTGCAGGGGAGGTTGATTTCCGCCCCCCCCCCCCCCTCAGGTTTTTCAAAGATAGCGAAAAAACGGCGGCGCGCAGCGCCGCCGGGTTTTGATACACCTGTTAGGACATCAGTTGCGCACACTTCGAGAAAAAAAATATGCTCGGGTCATCTCAGGTCAGGTCACCAGACCAGATCAAGTGACCCCACCACCAAACATGTTTGCAGTTGTGCCAAAGCCAGAGTTTTTCACCGGTCAGGTTGAAACTTACAGGATGTCATAAGGGCATCAGTACTTACAATTCGTATAACTCGGAATTTTGATATCGGTGACCTAAATTTCAAGGATATGCATGGTACTAGTCCAATTACTTCTGGATCATGTTATTATAGAATATTCTTAATGATCCAAGTGTAAATTTTGTTCAGTGACCCCTATTGGGTCATTTGAGGTCATGCGAGGTCACCATCACTTTTTTGTCAATAACTCTCGACATAATGAAGATAGAGAAGTAAAACAGACATCAATGTGTTTGTCTCGTCGAGACACGTCTTCCCATATGCAACATGCCCTGCTTGGGTCACCACTTGACCTTGACCTTAGGTCAAATTGTTAAGTTGACTTAACAAGGTCACCATATATACAGGGGCGCAGCCAGGGGGGGGGGGCAAGGGGGGCAATTGCCCCCCCCTTACGGGTCACAGGGGGCCCCGCCGAGATTGGCCCAGATACCATTTGCATTAGCTAAATGGCTTTCAAAAAGTCACAGAGGAGCCTTCAAACCAGACAAGGGTCACTCTGGTGCATGTCAAGGGCCCTCAGAGACACTGAAGGGCTTTCGAATCCGGCCCAGGGGGCCTCTTGGGCATGTCCAGGGGCCATTGAGCCCACCGAGGGGCCCAAAAAACTGTCCAGGGGCCTCTCCAGCATGTCCAGGGGCCCATTGAGCCCACTCAAGGGTGCAAAAACATGCCCAGGGACCTTTCAAGCATGCCCTGGGGCCCATTGAGCCCACTCAGGGGCCCCAAAAACCTGCCCAGGGGCCTCTAGAGCATGTCCACTTGTCCAGGGGCCAATTGAGCCCACCCACGGCCCAACAAACCTGGCCAGTGGCCTCTCGAGCATGTCCAGGGGCCCATTGAGTATGTTCAGGGGCCTCTCGAGCCTGGCCAGGGGCCCATTATAGTCTGTTTTGGGGCCTCTTGAACCTGCCCAGGGGCCCATCATAGTTTTCCCAGAGGACCATCGAGTCTGTTCAGGGGCCTCTCGAACCTGCCCAGGGGCCATTAGAGCCTGCCCAGAGGCCTCCCGAGCTTGCCCAGATGCCCATTGAGTCTGTTCAGGGGCCTCTCGAACCTGCTCAGGGGCCCATTGAGTCTGTTCAAGGGCCTCTTGAACCTGCCTAGGGGTCATTAGTCTGTGCAAGGGCCTCTCGAGCTTTCCCATTGGTCCATTGATCCTGTTCAGGGGCCTCTCGAACCTGCACAAGGGCTATTAGAGTATGCTTAGGGGCCTCTCGGCTTGCCAAGGGGCCATTGAGTCTGTTCAGGGCCCTCTCAAGCTTATCCAGAGGTCCATTGAGTCTGTGAACGGGGCCCTCGAGCCTGCTAGCCGTCGCCTGCAGCGCCTGCTATAGCTGGAGCGCCTGCTAGCCGTGGTCGGCGCGGTTATAATGAGCGGTAATGTGCTGTACTCTGACCCACCTGGTGCAATGTTTTCTTGGGTTTCAAAATGGTTATTTGATAAGTCTGATGCGTTTTTGAATGCGTGGGGGGGGGGGGTGATGGTAGTACAAAACAATTTAACAATTTTCCTCTCAGAAGTGTGTGCTTTAATATTTGTCAGCCAGGGGCGTCGCCGACGGGAGGGTCGGGGGAGGTCTGGGCAAACTCCCCCCACTTTTAGAAGGCGGTGGAGGGTCGACCCTCTCCCCCCACACACACACTTTTTGAGGGAAAAATAAAAATGTATCGTACAAATTGTCTTTGCAGTGCAGTACAAATCCAGCTAGGCATGACACAAGTTTCGCAATTGCTTATACAAATTT
The DNA here is from genome assembly GCA_036785665.1 of Chirona hameri. Classification (NCBI taxonomy): domain Eukaryota; kingdom Metazoa; phylum Arthropoda; class Thecostraca; order Balanomorpha; family Balanidae; genus Chirona; species Chirona hameri. The sequence goes on from JAXIVJ010003849.1 coordinate 21,164, forward strand.
GGAAAATGGGAAAAATAATTGCATTAAGTGTCTGGCAGAGGCTCTCCTTGGCGGTAATTGCTGGCCCCAGGGCCCATTCCCTTCATAAAATATTCACTTCTAAGTTTCAAGCAGGCTACATGTTTAGCTAGTTTGCCGAGTTCCGAAAAAGGCGACGCGAACGAAAAGACGAGGATATCGGCACCCGGAAGCTGCTCCAGCGGTGCACAATTTGCTGGACCGAAGAGCTAATAGTCGAAACAGGTCAGGACCATCTCCCCAAGCCATCTCACCTCACGGTCTGGTTCCAATATTAACATTTCGTTTTCCAGGACCTAAAATTCACATTTTCACGCCGCTTCGCGGCGTCACATCGGTAGTCATCGTCATAACGAAGCCATAGTCATCGTCATCGGTTCGTCGTAACGCTGAATTGCATGAATATCATGTTTAGCTTATTATCCTCTACAAAGCACACCGCCTATATTTCTGGGTTTTATCAGGCAAAACCGTAAAAATTTCGCGCCGCTTCGCGGCGCTAACTAACAAGTACATACCTACCTACTATAACATGAAAATCCACATTAAAAATGCTGCAAAGGCACGTATCAAAATGGGGGGACATCTTTTCGTCATTTCAGCCGCCCCAAACTCAAAAGCCGACCCCCACCTGTTGTCATGGCTAAGATATGTTTTCTCTCCAGTACGTAACAATACAAATTAGTAATGCGCTCAGTACAATGCCTACTGAGGGTCCTGGTCCAATCCAGCTCATCAAAAGTAGACGAGAAAAAAAGCTAAAAAGGGGGCCTCACAAAATAAAGTGGCCGAAATCCGTAGAGTTTTTAATATCCAGGGGTATTTATTGGGGGTGGGGGGGGGGGGGGGGGGCCTCTCCCAGGTGCTTGCCCCCCCCCTTTCTGAAGGTCTGGCTGCGCCCCTGCATATATATATATCATTCAAAGCGCCTTGACAAGATAAACATAATGGCGTAAACAGTTCTCCGTTATCTTGATTAAGTAAAAAGTTAATAGCAAAACACGATTTAGCAAAAAAACGTTTTTTTTCCTCTGGAGCCTCAAATATTGACCTGAGATCAAATATGAGGACACCTTAGCAATTACAAATTTAACTGACTGGCGTTTGCTTTTTTCCGTTTGTTTCTAACTATCATCGTTTCCAGGGACGTAGCCAGGATTTCGTCCAGGGAGGGGGGGGGGGGGGGGGCGCCAAGAAAAGGCCCCTTCCCAAGCGTTGAAAGGCCCCCCCCCAAAAAAACGCATGAAAAGGCACGTTACAAGGCTGGAAAATGCAGTATGGCAGGTATGGCATGGGCTATACCAACGTTTAGGAGCTGGAGTTAGCAAACTGCCACATCAACTTTGGAACCAGCGACACGAATTTGGAATCAGCTATACCAACTTTGAATATTTTTGTTAAGCTCAAGACCTGGAACTCTTAAACAAATTGCGCCGCGGAGTGGCGCGAAAATTTTGAGTTTTATGCCCTGGGTTGCTTTCTCATCAATGCGTCGCATTGCGTATGTTGCGGACCTCTAAAATTGCTATATTGTGCGTTTAAAAGTGCGGGGAAAAAGTGCTAAAGTGAACTATTTTGCCCAATAATATAGGAAAGTAGCAACATAACACAAATGCGCCGAGAAACTGACCGATTTTTTTCCTAACTCGCATATAATTGAATTTGTAGTTAAATTGCGCCGCGGAGCGGCGCGAAAATTTGACGTGTTATTACTTATTATTTCCCTGTACTTATTATTTCCCTGTATTCTTACTACAGGGAAGTGTTATTCCCTGTATTCTTACTGTTGAAAGGCCCAAGATCCCTTCAGATCGTCTAGGGGCCCCTCTGACATTTTCTACGCCCTTCCGACCTGTTCAGGGACTCATCTGGGATCCGCGAAGCGAAAAGACATGATGTGGAGTGGGTGATATTTATAATACAAAGAGGGTTTACTCTACAGGAAAAAATAAAATCGGATCTTTCGGGTATATTGTAGCACCCTGACGAAGGGTATTACAATATACCCGAAAGCTCCGCTTTTAATATTTGTATTGTGGAGTAAGTCCTCCTTGTATTTAATCTTCATCTGGGATCTCTACGTGCTTTGACCCTTCCGGTCTCACCAGAGACTCCTCTGACCTTCCAAGAAGCCCCTCTTGTGTGTCAAGAGGCCCATTCGGCCTGTTCAGAGGTCCTTCCGACCTGGCCAGGGACTGCACTGGCTGCTTTGCCGCCCTGCCGACATGCTCAGGGGCAGGGGCGGCGTATTGCGGGGCGCAGGCAAGGGCGGATCCAGGGGGAGGGGGCGAACGGGGCCATGCCCCCCCCCCAAGCCTGTTTAAGGGGGGCCAAACTATGCTTTGCCCCCCCCCCCCAAGACATGAAATCTAATGCATGCTATATTTGCGTTTTTAGAACGGTACTGGGCATCCCAAAATTGCAGCAGTCAAAATCAAGCTAGCCACAGTCAAAAATTGAAAAATTTCGCGCCGCTTCGCGGCATAACACAAGTTTCGCAATTGTATATACAAATTTGGAAAATTAATTCCATTAAGTGTCTTGCAGAGGCTCTCCTTGGCGGTAATTGCTGGCCCCAGGGCCAACTCTCTTCATAAAATATTATCTTTAAAGCGGGCTACATGTTTAGCTTGTCTGCCGAGTTCCGAAAAAGGCGACGCGAACGCAAAGACGCGGACTTCGGTAACCGGAAGCTGTTCCAGCGGTGCCCAACTTGTTGGCCCGAAGAGCTAATAGTGGGGACCAGGCCAGGACTATCTCTCCAAGCCATCTCCCCCAGGCTCCTCCAGATCCACAGGGACCATTTATGCGCGGAAATGTCGATCTGCCTCTTGCTACTTTGAAACCATATGCACCGTTACCAGTTGTTTGCTACAGTTCGGTACATAGGTATGTATACAGGCTACAGTTATTATTATCATATGTACTATTGAGCGCAGACTGCCACCGGCCATCGTGATTTACTATCCGAGTCTAATGTATATGAAAAACTACCTTCATTTCAACATTTTGCATCATACCGAGATGTGCAACCAGGAAAAGGGGTTACCTGAGGCTTGGCTCCACTCACGGTCTGGTTCCAATATTAAAAATGCGTTTTCCACGACCTAAAATTAAAATGTTCACGCCGCTTCGCGGCGTCACATCAGTGGCCATCGTCATAACGAAGCCATCGTCATTGTCTTCGTTTCGTCGTAACGCTGAATTGAATGAATAACATTTTTAGCTTCTTATCCTCTACAAGGCTAAGAACCTAAAAATGCCTATGTTTCTGGGTTTTATCAGGCAAACCCGAGCAAAAAAAATTCGCGCCGCTAAATAACAAGTACCTACTATAATATGCAAATCCACATTAAAAATGTTGCAAAGGCTTAAATACACGCATAACAAATTGGGGTACATTTTTTCTCGTCATTTCAGCCGACCCCCCACTCGAAAATTATCGGCGGCGCCCCTGGGTACAGCTGACAATTGACATAGTTTTTCTCAGTGTAAGGCAATGTCGGAACAATACAAACTGCAAGCTGACATCCTTCCTTTTTCGATATCCCAAAAGGTCGAAAACCTAAAAAAAAATGGGAAAAAATTCGTAATCGTGTGGTTGCAAAATAAAGTGGCCCAAATCCGGGGAGAAATTCGAAATTGGGGGTAGGTAAGGTCCGCTAAAAACGGTTTGCCCCCCCCCACCACGGCCGGCTGGATCCGCCCTTGGGCGCAGGGTACCCAAAATCCCCCACCCCTCAAATGAATGGGGGGGGGGGGGGGGGGGGGGGGGGGCGGGCGCCCCCGCCGCCCCCCCCCCCTTTGGCTACGTGCCTGATCGTTTCTGAGATATATGGGAATTTCTGGAGCGATGTTCTAAAACAGGAGAGAAAAAAACAGGAAAATTTGACCTTTGATGACCTCTGGTGACCTCAATTTTGACATGACTTGAAAAACCACTGAAATACTTTCGATAGAACATGTATGAAGCTATCAAATGCCTTTTTTCCGCTTCTCGCTACGTTGCGTAGTTTTCGAGATCTCAGGGGGGGGGGGGGCGGAAATCAACCCCCCCTGCAGTTCGTGTTTGGCGCAAACCTGCAGTGCGCGGGTTAAGAGAGCATGTAAATTCTATATTTTGAGCAAAATGCAATACAAAATGTCAGAAAATAGCAAATGGCAAGGGCTACAAAAACTTTCGGATTTGTGAAAACTTTGGTTTTTGACCCCGCCAAAAATAATTTAAAAGAAATCAATAAAAACATGTCTTCAGAAAAATCCCCTAAAAATAGAACATTGCAAATATATTAACAATTCACCGGATTTCGCATCTTTATTCATAAAGAGGGGATTTAAAACAAGCTTTTCTTAGTAAAAGCTGCATATACTCTCTTTTGAAATAGGAAACGTGTCAATTTTTTGCCCTTTTCAGGCGGTTTGGGAGGCTTGGCCGCCTTGCCCCCTGTTGGATCCGCCAGCGGCCAAAAACATTGGGAGGGCCGAGCGGGTACCATTGGGGGAGGTGGCGAACTCAACATTAGGGGGGGGGGGGAGGGGGGGGGGGGGGGGCGAGGGCCACCCCAAAAGTATATAAATCTACACCTATGGAAGATATGTATGTGTTATACATATAAATATCAAACCAAGGCTGCAGCCTTAAAGAATATTGTCTGTACTAATATAAAACATGATGGCTGTGTTAAGAGTCCTTCACAGTAGATGTATCAATGTTTTAAAATAAAAAATTTGTTGTAACAATATAAATATTTAAGCCAAAATAATGCATGATGGTTATATAGTTTCTCCACAAGGCTGTACTTCATCCCCTCCCTGGCTGTACACTTCAGTCAGGTTCAAACAGTGGACTTTCATGTTATCATAGTGTAGACAATATTGACACACTAAAACACTCCAAAGTATTGGCAGGAAAAGTAAGCTATTTTAATGTGACCGAAGATTTGATTTTCACCATGCACAGTGTGAACAGTACAGTATTTTGACACAACCAAACAATGAAACCTTACCTTCAGATTTGGATGAAATGTAGGAATATGGGAAAAGTATGAGGTTAGGACCATAGACGTACACAAGGGGGGGGGGGGGCAAACAGGGCAATTCCCCCTGACGGTCCAACTAGAGGCCATCTTTTCAAACTCCGCAAGTCCTCAGCGACTACAAGGGTCAGACAATTCGCCTTCGCCACACATATTGTGAATGATTGGAATGGCCTCCCATCCAAAGTGGTCTGCGCTCCTTCGCTGAATGCCTTCCAAGGCTATATTGGACGCCCATTGGGTTCATGTCAGGTTCAGCATACCAGTAACACTGACTGAGACATGCCAGGAATCATGAACTCGATGAGAGCGGGTACTACAGGCCTTGAGGCCTAAAAATCCTGATTACCGTAAGGTAAAGTAAGGTAAGGTAGGGTAAGGTCTGTACTCTGTACGTGCCCCTTTGATCAATATATATTTTTTAAATGGTGAAAATATGCCCTCTTTTAAATATAGCTGGCCAAAACCTGAGTTTTTTTTTTGGTGAGGGTACTTTATGCCCCCCCCCAAGCAAAAATTGTCCCTCCTAGAGTGAATCCTGGGTACGCCACTGGTTATGACGAGCCCAGTTGAACAGCAGTTAACTTGCATTGTTGATGCATCTTGTTTTACAAGAAAATGATAATTTCCCCATTAGACAAACAACCCGGCAAAGCTGACATAGGGCCTGTTCCCGTGGTGCCTCTAACCTCCTCCAAGTTGCTCCAACTTGCAACTGTCTGTGCAATAGGATAGAACAGTTGCCAGTGGAGTACACAGGATTCACTCCAGGAGGGGGTAATTTTTGTTTAGGGGGGCATAAAGTACCCCAACCCAAAAAACTCGCCATATTTGACCCAATATATTTTTTGAGGGGCATATTTTCAACAATTTTTGGCCGTATTCCGGTTTTACACACCTTTTTATAGGAAAACCAAATATTTTATACTAATTCTACACGTCTGATTTCATTAGAACTGCACTCAAAACAGAGACATTATCAGTACTTGCCTAACAATAATATTTTATATCACCCATCAATCCCCTCAACCAACTGCAATGACTCCGCCATTACAACTGAAATGTTAATTCAATTTACCTATATAAAGGTGTGCAAAAGCGGAATATCGCCCAACTTTTTCCTAAAAACCAAACACAAATTAATTAATTTTGTTTACCAAAGGGGCACATAGACCTTCGGGGGGGGGGGGGGCATTGGTCCATTTGCCCCCTCCCACCCTTGTGTACGCCTGGGACAGTTGAAAGTTGGAGCAACTTTGAGGAGGTTAGAGGCGCCACAGGAACAGACCCACAGTTGGACGTGTTTCATCATAAGGCTTCATTAGGCAAGATGCAATTTTACACAATTAATCAAAAGGTGCTGATCAAGTATTTTATGACAAAACATGTCCACCTGTTAGCTTTCTGTGTCAAATGCAATAATTGTCTGGATATTAATACAATTTCCCATTATATTTCAATTTAGATATATTATATCCATATTTCTATCATGGGCTGCAGTAAAATATTTACCATATTTTCATTATACTTCTGTAGAACCAATCAAGCAAGCATTTCCATGCAACAAACACATGAAATACCTGGTCTGTGTAAAAATCAGATTTATGATCAATGATGTATAAGGTCAACAAGAACAAGAACTTACCAGAAAATCGTCGCGTTCAACTCAGGGTCGCCCCGTTTCTATATTGGGATTTGCACCTTCTTACAATACAATTTCGCAAGCTCGGAATTCTGGCTTCTGATCCCGGCAATGCATCCAGTCACTGAACCAACTCGGTGGTAATAACAGACCTTGGTAATAACAACCTATATTACTTCTGTACTATTTCAAACTTACTAAATGACCACGGCCAAAGTCTGTATAAATACCACGGCTAGTTTGCGGCAGAATCTGCGTATGACGCAATTCTGACGTCAGTGGGTATGACGTCATACCTCATGGCCCGTTCATTCCCGGATTGTGGCCCGGAAGAGCGGGAATGAAAACGGGCCCACTAGTCCTGTGTCGAAATTACTTAACGTAGAGGTAATTATTTCACCACAAACCATTTTTAGATCTGCTCTACAAATCTGCTATCTCAGTCCAAAACCCCATGTTAAAGGTGAACTATTCCCTTTAAATAGCCAATATCAGAAAAGGTTCTCCCAAGCTATAAAGCCAGGGTGACGGGGTTAGTGGCGCGTGCATGACCGTGCCAATATTGATCCCAGTAACACCTCCAACTGAAAAGAGACGCTAATTTTGTGTCCGTGTTGATTTTTTTTGGGTGTTAAAACTGAAATAAACGTCTCTAAGATAACCGATTGTGTATATTTCAAATGTGACCGGTAACGTAACGGGAACCGAGTGGTACCGGGTGAAATCGCACGTGCAAGCGCATGCTGTACTGTACCCCATCCAAAGACTACGGAGCAATGATGGCGTCACGAATGGTAGGAAATCGAAACAGGCGATTTCTGCCCGAGTTTTGAATAGTCCAGAGGCCAGTTTTACCCAAAAAAGTTATTACCGCACGCAGCAAAAAAATAATCGCCGCTAAAAAAAAAACTGCGGACATGCGACGGGTTTCACCAACAAAAAAAAAACACTGACGGCGCCGGCTGTTATTTTTTTATAGACGCAAACAGCTGATATTGGTGACGTCACACACCAATTACGATACGATTACGATATAACGCCAATCTGCTGACAGACTAGTTTCAGCAGCAGAAATGGCTGTCTGATTGGTCAAAATACCTCTGTCGGCAACGCCGGCGCCAGCGAAACACGGTATTGTTTTGATAGATCGCTTACACATTTCCATTGAACTTTACTTGTTTAGTTGTTAAGATTTTAATTCTTAGTAAATTAATATTTAAAGGCTTGTAACATAAATGTAAAAGAAATGTAAACCCAGTGTAGTGTTGGTGATTGTGTTTGTAGAGGCTAAGTGATAAGTGTTGTTGATTTTGTACTGAGTAGGTCAAGTATGTAAATAATTGGTTTCATTGTCATTGGAAATTCAATTAAAATCATTGGAAATTGGTTTCAACTCATCACTCACATCAACATTGGTGTAGGAGAATGTGCAAGAGTTCTAACTTTTGATTTCTTCCACAAAACAAATATGTAAGTACCTACCTACATTCGGTAATAGTTCAGAAATTCACCTCCCCAGTTAATGGTGTTATTGATGTCTCTAATAGAAGAGAGCATTATTATGACAGACAGAAAAGTGTACCAGTAATACCAAAGCTATGTCACCAAAAACGATACATAATCAAATATAAATCAAACCTGACCTAACCTAACCTTTACAGCAATTATGGTCGCAGGGACCCACGTTTAGAACGCTTTGCTCGCATTCGCTCACTGCACTGTGGCCCTACCCCCAGACCATCTTGTAGACATTCAAAGATAACCCATTTTTCAGTCTGTCTTAATATTACTGTCAGCTGACTATTCTTCTGGGGGACCTCAAGAACACCACAAACTGGTGAGGTGAATTACTGAACTAATACCAGTACTTCATCATTTCACCCCAATTGCAGACAGTTTTAGGGTTAAAAATATACTAAGCATAACCGTGTTAGGTACCAACTTCAGTTCACACACTGGCTCTGACAGTCTGCTCAATGATTGCAACATTTGATTTGGACAAATGCTAACAGAGGTTATCATTTTTGTCTTTTAGAATATGCTGCATCCTCCAGTCTCCACACTCCACCACGATAGAGGGTGACAGCGGCATGGCGTTGGAGCAGTACCATTGCTGACTTCCGCACAAGGCATGAAGAACAGGAACATCTTCTATTTGAAGCTGTGATGGTGGTGCGCAGGCCTGTTTCTACAAGATGGACATAATTTGCTTGCCTTGTTCAGTGAGGTCCCATTTCCTATGGACGCCTGTGTAAAGAGTGTTGAGGATTTGATGCAAGGCCATGCTGATTGTGATGCAAATTTATCTGTGTGTTTAGGGTTTATACTTTATAATCCCTAAGGGTTATAGTTCAATGCAGTCAATACAATTTATTCCTTGAGCATGTCTTTCTGCTATACTACATCAGTTACTGATGATCCCAAGCTCATAACCTCTCTGCAAGTTGATTGGTAGATGGTGATAAACAAGGTCAATGTACAGACAATACATTGATGATGATTGATGTTGATGTTGTTTATAATTACTATGCTTCACAGAACCAGCTTTTCTCAGGAAACAATCACACATTATATATATATTTTATTTCTCTTGAGGATGATTAGCACTGTTCTTTCGTGATCATCAAATATGTCACATACACTGTCATGAATGAGGTTAAATGTCAGCAAATAGTTACAAAGCATATTTAGCAACAGTAATAGAATGTCAGATTGTTGGCTATCAGACTTTATATTTTTCAAACATTACTAAGCATTGCTGTTTTTGTTGGTATGCATATTGCATAATAATATTTTGTTCTGGAAATTACAATATTTACAAATTATGTTAAATAATTACTGACATTCTTCTTCTGAAATCTGATATATATATCATACAGACTAGGCAGTAGGCATGTATATTGCATATTAGCAAACAATATATTCTGAAATTCTCACACCTCACCACTTCTGCTGCCACAACAATAAGGCAGAATAGCAGGGACGGGTGCATCAATGATCATGTTCACTGAATAAGATACCTAAGCACTATGTATGCAATTACTCTGGTGTAAGCACACTGGCCGTCTTGCAGCTGCAATGCTAGGATAACATCAGTCACATTCTTGAATATGTTTCAATCTTCAAGCTGAGCTGAAGACCCAGCAAATGGACAAGCATTAATTCAATGGTATGCAGCTTTGGCTTCAGTTGCTCCAGGCTCCAGCTATAAGTTCTGAAGGGAGTTGATAATGCTGATGAGAACAGCCACTCTGTGAAAGGGAGGAATGGGTCAATGATAATTTTACTGGTATTTATATTTTTAGCAAGAAAGTATTGTGGTAAGTTTCAATTCCACTAAAATTTTGTTAGGCACAAGACAAAACAAAGGATGTTTCTGTTAGTGGTTGATCTGAGCCCTGAGGAGTTTACCTCCACAAAATATCCAAGTTAAAATGTGTTGATGAGGCATCTTGTCAACAAGCTAAATTTGGCCAGCACTATCAGCTGGAGCTGTTGCAGCAGTTGGCCGCCAGGGACCAATAGTGAGCCAGGGTGTTATGACGTCGCAAGCAAATGGTACCAGTTAAGTATTTAACGCTAAATATTTATTTATTTATAAATAAATAAACCAATCAATATTTAGTAGCACCATTGGCTTGCGACGTCATAACATCCTGGATCACTAGAGGTCCCTGGCGGCCAACTGCTGCAACAACTCCAGCTGATAGTGCTAGCCCTAAATTCTACCAAACAAAATATTTCCAGATTTAGGAAAATTCAATATGTTAACTCTTAGTCGTTAAAGTCCGTAAAAGTCGGCATTGGATTCATGGTGACCTCAAACACTAAGGCCTGTCAATGATGAGGAAAAGCGAAAAGGATAAGTGTAGCCACTTACTGATTTGTTTTGTGGAAGAAATCCAAAGTTATAAGTGACCCATACTGGTTATTGATTCGACTCTGATTGAATTGATTGGAATTGTTAATGAAAATCCCTTGAATCAAAGAAGAATCAATTCTCCACCAGATTGTTTGTTGTTCATGAATCATGATTTAATAACAACCCGCATAGAAACAAGGCTGATTGAATAAAAAAGACTGCAATGCTATTTTGATTTCAATGGTGAGTCAAATGTGATTTGATCAAAAAATGCTTTGATTCTTTGAATCGGAAAGAATCATTTCTCAAAATGGTTATCCATGAATCAAACGGTGACTGAATCATTCACATTCCAAAATGAATCGTGATTGAATCCTTCCAAAAAAGGTGAATCAATAACCAGTCTACTTATAACTCTTCTCCATCTTCGTCCAATGCTGATGACGATGTGAGTGATGAGTCGAAACTAATTACCAATGATGTTCAATGAATTTCCAATAACAATGAAACCAATGATTTACTTGACTCAGTACAAAATCACTAACAATGATCACTTGAAAGCCTCTACAAACACAATCACCAAGAAGACAGTGCTGCAGCGCGACAATCACAACGACCTTGACAACCCGGCCGACGGCAATGTAAATAAAAACTGACGCCAGGGTCCTGTCTATTTTTTCCAGTTGTTTTGCTACAAATAATGGCGCAATTGTGGCCACCGTTTTTGCCGCATTGGCTGTTGGTGAAACTCACCGTCAGTAAATCACAGTAAATCTGTCAGTTTATTTTTTAGGTCGGCGATTATTTTTTCCGTGCGTTGGTGAAACTCGCCGTCATTTTTTCGGCCGAAAAATAATCGCCGACGTCATTTTTTTGGGGGTAAAATGGCCTCTGCGCATGTTTTGCATGACGCCTTACCTTCAGTGTTCGTTGAAGGATTGATTGCCTTCAATGCTGCAACAGGCAGTGACACCACTTTGTTCTTCTTTAACAAGGGTTGAAGTCAGCATATAAGGTATTTAAGGAAAAGCCAGAGCCTTTCAGTGGCCTCGGCAAGACAGCGGGCCCTGTGCAGCCCAAGGTGTACGGCAACGCAGAACGATTTGTTTACGCGCTCTATGGATTCCCTGAGATCGACGAGGTGGCTCGTGTCCGCGTAGCACTATTCCGTCAGGGGAAAAATAGAGTCTTGCGCCCACCGTTGATGCCCTAAGGCACCACGTCGATCGGTGTCGCTATCAGGCGTTTATATGGCAACGTGCGTTGGAACTGCGACCGCGATTTGCCCCTCTAGACGGATGGCGACTAGCTGATGGAGAACTAGCACCAATCCTCACAACCCTGCCACCAACTCCTCCAGGCCTCAGCCAGTTGAAAACATGCAGTTGCCAGAAGCGTTGCGGAATGCGCTGCAGCTGCAGGAAGGCTGAGCTCCCATGTGTTGGTGCATACAAATGTACTTGTGCGTGAATCATCTTAGTCACATTCATAGTAACTGTGCACTGTCACCATCATATCTTCTACCGATCTCGCTGTGGTCGCCATTGCTTATCTTCATAGCCGGATTGCAATCGTATCTTCTGCCGGCTTCACAGCGTGCTGGTTATCATATGTATATAAATACCTTCATCAAAGCAGCAATATCGCATGACGCATGCCATGTTGGTGCTGATCTGCCTTATATGTCTTGCAAATGTTGATAAATCCTAACGTCTTTAGTCGATGTGGTTTTTCTGCGAAACGCATGGCACGACAATAAATATACATTATGCCTACACCAATCCAGAAAATATACAGTATACCTACACCAACCCAGAAAATGAGATGCAGCATACGATATGTTGCAATTTGCATGGGCAGTTTCACCTGGCTGTCGTCAATAAAGGACAGTGACGGATATCTATTTTTATCAGCGAACTTCCCTTTGAAAATATGTCATTACGTCAGCACTAACGCGATCGATGTTCGCATCTCTAAATCAGCATCCCTCTCAAATGAAGGTGCCGAGTGCCGACTCGACTCATCCTGCTTTGACGGGAGCATGCACGCGCAAGTATCCCTGCTACATTGACCTGCATGTTGCATAACTTACAAGAAGATGTCTTCATGGAAACATTTCGTTATGGAATCATCCATATTTATATTAGTTTCCGCCTACGCACTGGATAACCAACCGCGCGCTCTTGCACTTGCAATTTCACCCGGCATTAGCACCTAATACCTTTTTACTACCGGTCATATTTTAACTCTACTAAATCAGCACACCTAGGATCGACGTATATCTAAGCCCCAACATAAAAAGTTAAAAAGTGAGGAACACTTAGCCTCAGAATTAGTCTCTTCTCAGCTGGAGGTGCAACTGGTTCAACGGTGACACGACCATGCACACGCTGCTGTACCCGATACCATGGCTTTCATAGTTTCGGATGGGAGAACTATCCTGATCTGGACTATTCAAAACTCGGGCAGAAATCGCCTGTTTCGATTTCCTACTATTCGTGACCATGGGTGGCTTTTTTGACTTTGACCAAGCTTTTCAGAAAAAGTTGGTGGGGCAAAATGTCATATTGGTTGGCTGTTTGGCATGGTTGAGGCGAAAAATTTCCATTTTAACGCCAGGAAACCTTCAAATCTGACAGCAGTTGGTGGGGCAAAACACAGAGTTGGTGGGGCAGTTGCCCCGCCATTTGAATAGGGAACTCCACTCGTGTTCGTGACGCCATCAGTGCTCCATAGTCTTTGGATGTGGTACATTACAGCATGCGCTTGCACGTGCGATTTCGCCCGGTACCACTCGGTTCCCGTTACGTTACCGGTCACATTTGAAATATACACAATCGGTTATCTTAGAGACGACGTTTATCTCAGTTCTAACACAAAGGCAAATAAACTCAGATTCAAAATTAGCGTCTGTTTTCAGCTGGAGGTGTTACTGGGATCAATATTGGCACGGGCATGCATGCGCCACTAACCCCATCACCCTGGCTTTCATAGCTTGGGAGAACCTTTTCTGATATTGGCTATTTAAATATCTGGCAGACATCGCCTGTATTTTGGATTGCTAGTATCCATGAGGTATCCTTCTGTAAGGTCTGGGAATGGTGAAAAGTGCAGCACTCCTTTGCACGTGCGATTGCACGTGTAAGCACTCGGTACACGTGTTGCTACCTGTCATATTTGAAATATACGCAATCAGTTCTCTCAGAATCGACGCTTATCACGGCTCTAACACAAATGGCAAACTCTGCCTACAAATTGGCGTCTCTTCTCTGCCGGAGGTGTGACTGGTTTAATATTGGCGCGATCATGCAGGCGCAGCTGTGTCCTTTACCCTGTCTTTCACAGCCAGATAATATTTATTCGGATGTGGACAGTTCATATGTCTGGCAGAAATCGCCTGCATTTCGATTCACTACCGTCCATGACGCAATCATTGTTGTTAGGTCTGGGAATCGGATAGAGTGCGGCACGTGCTTGCACGTGCGATTTCACCCGGTTCCATTCGGTCCCCGTAAAAACACCGGTCGGATTCGAATTTAGCACACTTCACTCCCCTAAAAAAACCTCATCTCAGCTCTAACACGATTTGCCTAATTCGGCCCAGTTTCCCCAGACTACTTGGAATATTTCAGACGGAGTGAGTGAGAACGCGAAGCGTTCGAACGACCGCAGTCTTACAGATGGGCCGAAATCCGCCGAAATCTTGCTTGCTTGAATACTTGCTTGCTTGCTTGGGCTAAGTCAAGGCTATGTAAACCAGGTAGACCCCTCCGGCCGAAAAAGTAGCGACAACTCGTAATTTAGTTGCAACGACCCCGCAGCTGCTGTGACGCGGAGGTGGGTCTCGCGGCCGGCCGGCCGTTCGCCTACGTAGGGTTAACGCGTAGACCCCTCCCGCTTTTTTTGTCGCTTGATTCCTTTGTTTGTCGGCTGATTTTTGAACTTAAGATGTCTATCTACCAAAAATTAAGCGTTGTATTGGGTGCCGTTGCGAAAATTGCAATCCGACCCAAACTTTTAAAGTTATGGGCCGGAACAGTTTGCTGCCCGGTGATTCCGGCCGGCCGCGTACTCCCCCCCCCCCCCGTTTTTTTCCCGCTTGGTTCCTTCGTTTACCGGCCGATTGTTACACTTAAGATGTCTATATACCACAAATTAAGCGATGTATTGGATGACTTTGGGAAAATCGCAATGCAACCCAATTTTTTTTAAAGTTATGGGCCGGCAAATTCCACTGACCGGCAATTCCGGCCGGACCGCCGTACGTAAAACGCCAACGCGCACGTTCCTCCGGTGTGTGTCGCCTGATTTCTTCATTTGCCGACCTATTGTTACAATTAAGATAATAATCTGTCACAAATTGAACGATGTATCTTATGCCGTTGAGAAAATTGTCATCGGACTTAAACTATTTACATTTTGAGCCGGCAAAGTTAACCGTCCTTTGGCTCACGATGGCAGACCGGTCAGCCACCACATACAATACTCAAACAGTGATAACACTTAAATAGTCTGAATCTAAATCATGCGGCCCATATTATGGCTAAGGAAAAATTGCACTAGGCTTACCTGATAAATAAAACAAAGTTGCTGATATAACAGTTGACAATTTGCGATGATAACGTCTGACAGTTCTTGGCAAAGGCCAAAGCATACCCACAAAATGGATATTCTCATCTTTTTTGACGAGTTTCATGAACATCTGATTAGATAAGTCGATTGTCAAATGCATTCAAGCAATTCAAAGTAACTGTTTAAAATTACACTTCCCGCCCGCGTCTCCGCACCACACCATCCCGCCCGCTCACCGCGTCTCCAGCCGACGCCGGCCCACCAGGCGCCGCCATTGGCGGATCCAGAACAGTGGTGGTGGGGGAGGGGAACGTTTTTTTGGGGGGGATTCCAAAAAGTCTCACACAATTATGAAAACTCATCGGATTTCGCTTGCTTATGCATTGATAGCTGATTTAAAACAAACTTTCCTTAGTAAAAGTTGCTTGGATTTTGTTCTATATCAGGAAATGTGTCAATTTTGCGCCGATTTCAGGTTTGTCTAGAAGTTTGTCGGGGGGAGGGGCATGGCCGCCATACCCTCCCCCCTCCCCCTGCATCCGCTAGTGGGTGCCGCGGCGAGACGCAATGTGTTTTTGCCTGTGGAGACCAGTGCAGAAAATCCGAGATCTTTGGTCACAGCCCAGTCACGGCCACGGCATGAGCTGGCAAGTCACAGCTTTAGTCACGGGGCTGCAATGCTAACCCTATGGCGCTGACCTTGCCAGTCACAGCTTCAGTCACGGCCGTGACCAGGTCTGGTCCCAGCGCTGGGACGCTGGGACCAGAATTCTGCAACTCTAGTTGCCTGACAACGCACGCGCCAGGGCGCTGTACGTGGCAGGAGCTCTCCCGCCCCGTGCGGTCTCTAAATAGTAAATACGTCGCGTTACATCGCATCAGAATTAATTGACCTTTCACATATACATTTGTATAACTCTCAACGTTTTCTCAAACTAGGAAAAATCCTCGAAAAGCTCCTAGACACCCATGCCCTCCGCACGGCGCCATGCAATTAACGTTACGTAAGCAAATGATCTTCGGCTATTCTGACCCTCATCCTCGTCATCAGCCGTCGACCAATGAGCGTGGAGAGTGTCAGACGCTGATTGGCCAAAAAGCTGTTGGCAGCAAAACCTGGCTCATGAGCAGATGCGTGAAACAGACCAAGCTGCGGACGTTGCTAATATTTGTCGCCTTTTTCCCCATGTTAAATAGGCGGAGCGGACCCCCTGGGCTAAGTGTTTCAGGGATAACTCCCGTTTCACTGCACTGATTATTACGAGTGAGCGCGAAACGCTCGCTCGTCCTTCCGTGGTATATGGGAAAAATCTGAATATGAGCGGCCCCGGCCCGGCCCATGGCGACGCTTTTGAGAAGCTAATATCTATGCAACCGCACGTCCGATTGACAAGCGGGTTTCTTTGCTGAGTAGCCCCATCCAACCAAACCTGTTTGAGACCGGTGCCGAATCATGTGGGTCACTACCACTGCACGTTGCGCGTGCCGCGTGAGGGGTGTTGAAAAGTGTTTTCTCGCAAAAACTCCGCAACGGCTGGGCCGATTGTGTTCAAATTTGGTGTGTGGTTAGAGACCTCTCAGCCGCCACTTTTCCACAAGTCAGGGGTGGGGTGCCTCTACACGTGCGCACGTGCACACCCCTATTCTATATCTCAGGAACGGCTTTTCCGATTGTGTTCAAATTTGGTGTGTGGTTAAGGACCCATCCGCCGCCGCCTTCCCACAAGTCATGGGTGGAGTGCCTCTGCACGTGCGCACGTGCGCACCTTTTTTGTATCTCAGAAACTACTTGCCCTATCGAGTTGATATCGAGAGATAACACAAAAAATCGCCATACATTTCCTTCGCGCTCGCTCGTTCATCGCCGACTACGGCGCCTTACTGGTGAAAAGGTATACACTGATAATTTTGTCGTAAATTAACACATGGTATAGGCTACGTGAGAATAATTGACACAACTGAAGAAACTATCACCATCTATAAATAAACAAAAATAAATCCCGGCTGGGATAAGCACGTGCCTCGACTTCGAATTCATCTCCGCAACGGTCTTGTGAGAATCAGAAACACAAATAAATGCCGGCTGGGATAAGCAAGTGCGTTGGCTTCGAATTCATCTCCGCAACGATCTTGTCAGAATCAGAACAAAAATATACTTATGTCAATGGTCGTAACTGTGTTGTTCACTAGAGCCACAGCCACTGGTGCATGTAAGTATAATCCTTTACTATTGCAGCAAACAACAATGTTTGTCAGTTGCCGGACACAAATGCAATAACTCGCTCCGTCTGCTTCATGTCATGCATGCCTTACTAGTTTTAAGCTCAAGACCTGGAACTCTTAAACAAATTGCACCGCGGAGCGGCGCGAAAATTTTGAGTCTTTTGCCCTGGATATGCTTTCTCATCAATGCGTCGCATTGTGTATGGTGCGGACCTCTAAAAATGATATATTGTGTATATATATATATATATATATATATATATATATATATATATATATATATATATATATATATATATATATATATATATATATATATATATATATATATATACATATATATACATATATATATATATATATATATATATATATATATATATATATATATATATATATATATACATATATATATATATATATATATATATATATATATATATATATATATATATATATATATATATATATATATATATATATATATATATATATATATATATATATATATATATATATCTATCTATCTATCTATCTATCTATCTATCTATCTATCTATCTATCTATCTATCTATCTATCTATCTATCTATCTATCTATCTATCTATCTATCTATCTATCTATCTATCTATCTATCTATCTATCTATCTATCTATCTATCTATCTATCTATCTATCTATCTATCTATCTATCTATCTATCTATCTATCTATCTATCTATCTATCTATCTATCTATCTATCTATCTATCTATCTATCTATCTATCTATCTATCTATCTATCTATCTATCTATCTATCTATCTATCTATCTATCTATCTATCTATCTATCTATCTATCTATCTATCTATCTATCTATCTATCTATCTATCTATCTATCTATCTATCTATCTATCTATCTATCTATCTATCTATCTATCTATCTATCTATCTATCTATCTATCTATCTATCTATCTATCTATCTATCTATCTATCTATCTATCTATCTATCTATCTATCTATCTATCTATCTATCTATCTATCTATCTATCTATCTATCTATCTATCTATCTATCTATCTATCTATCTATCTATCTATCTATCTATCTATCTATCTATCTATCTATCTATCTATCTATCTATCTATCTATCTATCTATCTATCTATCTATCTATCTATCTATCTATCTATCTATCTATCTATCTATCTATCTATCTATCTATCTATCTATCTATCTATCTATCTATCTATCTATCTATCTATCTATCTATCTATCTATCTATCTATCTATCTATCTATCTATCTATCTATCTATCTATCTATCTATCTATCTATCTATCTATCTATCTATCTATCTATCTATCTATCTATCTATCTACCTACCTACCTATCTATCTATCTATCTATCTATCTACCTACCTACCTACCTATCTATCTATCTTTCTATCTATCTATCTATCTATCTATCTATCTATCTATCTATCTATCTATCTATCTATCTATCTATCTATCTATCTATCTATCTATCTATCTATCTATCTATCTATCTATCTATCTATCTATTTATCTATCTATTTATCTATCTATCTATCTATCTATCTATCTATCTATCTATCTATCTATCTATCTATCTATCTATCTATCTATCTATCTATCTATCTATCTATCTATCTATCTATCTATCTATCTATCTATCTATCTATCTATCTATCTATCTATCTATCTATCTATCTATCTATCTATCTATCTATCTATCTATCTATCTATCTATCTATCTATATATATATATATATATATATATCTATCTATCTATCTATCTATCTATCTATCTATCTATCTATATATATATATATATATATATATATATATATATATATATATATATATATATATATATATATATATATATATATATATATATATATATATATATATATATATATATATATATATATATATATATATATATATATATATATATATATATATATATATATATATATATATATATATATTAGTAAAAGCCGGAAGCAGATCATTTAATTCGCACTGTTTGTTGAACGTTAGTGCAGCTTTTGCATTAGATAGTTTGTTGTGTAAAGATTCAAGGGATCTGATGGTTTTGCGATCGCTTAACCCTATTTGTAACAGGCTCCTGGCTACCCCTATTTGTAACAAGGGGGGGGGGGTGGCGGATTCCGCCCCCCCCGGAGATCTCGAGATCTACCGGTCCGATTTTCGAAAATGAAACGGTGTTTGGTTCCCCTCAACACGATCTACATTTATAAATAATAACAAAAATATAAATTTGGGATAGTGGGGCAACAGGGGGGGCAAAAACTAAAAATTTTAGTGGTATTTTTGATCCAACATAGCTTTCATGTTTATCGACCGATTTTAACACAACTAATATGAATCGATAGAGATTGAATTGGAAATTGATATATGACGGTGACGTTTGAAAATTCAAAAATAATAGGCGTGTGCAGGTCACTCAATATGGGGGTGAAGTAAATGCGTAATAAAACCATTTTTTATGTTTTTTTTTTTGATAAATGAAATGGTATGTGATTGAGACATTAGAAAAACAGTTATAAATCATATTTTTGCCATAGGCGGTACCAGGTTAGTCAAAAAGGGGGTAAAATTGGGAAAAAGTATTAACCGCAGACAAGTTGCTACCCAGCACTATAAATATGTTACTGATCGTAGATAGTTCCTTTTTGCATGTTGTACTTCATCATAGGCGTATCCAGAATTCAAACTGGGGCGGCGCAAGACCTTTTGATAAGTATATTATCCGCTATTATGATACTAACTAGTCAACAGTGACTATTTCACTTACAACTTCAATTAACATTGCTTACCCCCCTTTTTACCCTACCTGGACACGCCTATTATCTTATAATCGTTCGTAGAGTAGCCTGTGGTGCGTGTTTCATCCGAAAACTGCAGTATGTTATGTCATTGTCGCCCATGACTCTTAGTTTCCTTGCAATAATATGACCCCCTTTCTTCCATTCCTGAGCGCGCCTCTGCAAAAAATTACTTTATTCCCTTTTCTGGTCTCATATGTGCATATATTATTATAAGCTAAATGTATATTGCGCCGTTATCGCTGGCATATCGTCATCACCATGCCAGTCACCCCCCTTTTCATGTTCCTGAACACGCCCCTGAAACTCTATATGTAATAATTATGCAAATAATGGAAGCAGAAGCTATCTTTTACATCTTGATAGCTATAAATGCTCTTACATTGCTCTATTGGCTTCCCGCCAAGCATTTAATAATTCCTGGAAACCCCCCCCCCCTTTTCAACCCCTGAAACCGCCTCTGCCATGCAATTTTTATGATATTTCATTAACATCAACTAATTTGCACTTGTTGCAATCACCGTAAGCCGATGTAACTCCTTCATACTTGATGCAGTTAGGAAGAAACCGTGAAGATCGCATTTCCGTATTATCGCCAAATGTCGCCTCCGAACCCACCCAAAACTGTGCCCTGGAACCGCCTCTGTTCAGGTTAAGAACTTAAAATTTTGACTCCAAATGCGGAGTTCAATTCTATGAAAAGTCCCAAATTTGCATGGGCCTGCTTCCAGCCGTTCTGGATATATCTGCGAAAAACATGAGGGGGGGGGGGCGGAATCCGCCCCCCCCCTGTTACAAATAGGGTTAAATTATGTTCAAAAATTATACTTCCGAAGCTCATAATAAGTACATAGTTAAGTAAAATATAAAACATGACCTTTGGGTTCAACGCGTTTCGTGTTTTCTCAACACATTTTCAAGAACAAGGTCACATCAGCTAACAAATTCGAATCACGGCATTTGAGTTAATAGTTTCTATCTCGTGCTAATAACAAAAGAGTGTTTCAGACTTCATAACTCATGTAACTAAATAAGTTAACTAAACTTACTAAGCTAATTACTCATGAGTCACAAACAAATGTACAGAGTAACACGGCTAACGGCAATCATGTACGGTACGCGCATACAGTTACAAGTTACAATACAATACACACAACTACAAGTTTTAACACAAGCGGGGACCTTCACAGAGCTGAAGGGTCCCTCTTGCATTCAATTGTCTGTTCATAGTTGGGTCTTCTTCTCGGATGCAAATCGCTCCGAGGGCCAGTAGGCGTCTTCTGTCAGGTGCTCTGTCCAGGATGGTGGTGTTGGCTACTATATCTTGTCTTGTCAGTGCGTCGTTGTGCTCGGTTCGGGAGTGCTCTTGAGGTCCTCCGTTTTGTAGGTGCATTGTCAATCGTCTTGACAGCGTTGTTGTTGTGCAGCCGATGTATCCGCTGTTGGGAAGGAGTGCGCAGTCTCCTGTTTGGTCTTTCAGAGAGGGCCCTGGTGGCCCAAAAGGGCCTCTGAAGTGCTCTAAACTCTTTAAAGGCCACGCTAAAGAGCCCTTGATACTGCGCTTCGCGCAGTCTCGTTGGCCCTTTTCGGCGCGCTGCGCGCGCCGAAAAGGGCCCTCCTGGCCTCCAGGAGGGGGTCCGCACCCCCCTTGTATTTGTATTTGTATTTGTATTTGACAACTTCGACACCCTCCGACAATACACGTCGGCTATTCTGAGGTCACGTCATTGTTAATGCGGATGGAATGTTAAACAACTTACACACATACACATCATGCTCGCACACACTGACAAGAAACTCGCGCAAAATCACACTGTCGGCAGTGATCAGCACACTAAGACCATGCGGATGTCCAGTGTCCACCATTCGCCACCACGCCGGCACTGGGCCACCACCATCACGTGACCACAAATGCTGTGACCCGGCCAAGGTCATCCCGGTACAGACGACCGCGCGGTCAGCGACGTCACCACCATCACGTGACCACAATGCTGTGACCCGGCCAAGGTCATCCCGGTACAGACGACCGCGCGGCGCGCAGTCCGTGACGTCACTGCAGTGGTCACCGATGGGGCTGGGCCGGCCGCGCGGTCGTCGGCGTCTGCCGGTCTCGTTGCCTCGGGCGATGGCCCGCGTCTCCGGCGCGAGGGTTGGCGGCTCCCGGTGTGCACTCAGTCGAGTTTGCCGTTCAAGTTGCGTGCGCTTGTTGAAAACTTGCTGACTTTGCCATTGGTAGTTGGTTTCAGATCCAAAACAATGGCCTGATAAACTTGCGGTATTGGCCAGCACCGGTCCGAGTGATAGCAAGTACAATTAAACAAACAAACAGTTCAGATCAGGCTGCGTTTCTGATCTGACCTGAGGGCGGCACCTGGTCTGAGGGCGTCACCTGGTCTAAGGGCGTCACATGACCTTAGGGCGGCACCTAGCCTGAGGGCGGCTCCTGGTCTGAGTGCAGCAAACGTAAGATATCAAACCCCGTAAGCAGGCCTATTTCCGCGCCTTTGGCGCGGAAATTGGTCTGTTTACGATGACCTTCCGCGCCGAAGGCGCGGAAGGGGGCGCTTCAGGCGCGTAGGGGGCGCCCTGCGCCTTCGGCACAGCGCCTTCGGTCCGTCCCCGCCGCCCCCTGTATCCGCCCCTGAATACAATAGAGCAAAATACGGAAAGCACAGAAGTTCGATGGTGTTTTTACCTCTGGCAACCAAGTTTTGTCCATGTTAACACCCCTGACTGCGTCACCACTTGAAATGAGTCACTGTCAGCCATCAGCGTCGCGACAGACACTTTTAGGCAGACCGTCGGCGCCAAGAGGGGGGGGGGGGGGGGGGGGGGGGGGGGGGGGCTCGGCGCCGGAGGGGAGGGTCGGCGCCGACGATATGACGTCACTGTCGGATCGACTGACCGGCCAGCGCCAGCTGACTGCGCCTGAGGCCAAACCGCCGCAGGCAGGGCAAGGCGCTGCGGAGCCAGGACAGGGAGAGGACGAGTGACGCAGACAAGACAGGCGGGCACGGGATGTGATCGGGCGCACCTGGGCTGTGCGGGGGGCCATGGTGCTATCGGCTGTCAGGCTGGTCAGACGGGAGCGGAACAGGGCCGGCACGTCTGACCAGTGCACGGACCACGATCGGTGAGGCTGCTGACCGAGCCCCGGTCGTCCCTCCTGACCCCAGCCACCCGCCACCCGACACCGGACACCGGACACCGGACACCGGACACCGGACACCGGACACCGGACACCGGACACCGGACACCGGACACCGGACACCGGACATGGAACGGGTGAGTAGTGCTGAACGGGTGAGTAGTGCTGAACGGGTGAGTAGTGCTGAACGGGTGAGTAGTGCTGGGGAAAATAAGTGTTACTGTACTAGTAATGAGCAAAGGTTGACTAGGTTGTATTTGCAGTTGTATGCAGTATGCATTTAGTTTTTGCCAGTGTACTGAAGAACTTTGGTTTGTTTGCTGCTGGCTTGTTGCTGGTACTCCGTGTTCTCCTGCCCTCCAGCAGTCGTTGATAATTTGTCTGTTGTCCAGTACATCGGATAGTTCAGAAAAGCCCTTATTCTTCAGAGCTGTTACATATGTTCTTATGCGTGTAGTAATGGGTATTCCTAATTCAAACTGGTTTAGATTTGTATGGCACCTCTGCAGGGAGATAAAAGCCAGTCTTTCCAACACTTTCTGGTTTTCTCCACTGGTGCCTCCTCTGGTCTTAAGTGGCTGAGGGGCTCGAGGCTTTGGATACCTGTTTTTTAATTTGTTTAGGCTAAGGGAGACGCTGTTCGCGACGTTTGACGTTGATTATGCACAGAAACCCGTTAAACATGTCACCTCTGGGAGCTGCAGGCTCTGATTTATGGTTTCTTCAATCTCACCTCGCTTACTTTTTGTTTGTTGTAGTTATGACTTGGTACTGCTCGCGCATATATGACATCACCACCACCACAGACAAATATCCTCACAAAACGCTTACGCACACAATCACATGTACTCCCAGGAACACAAACACACATACATAGAGCAGACGTGAAGGAAAAGGCCACCTTCCGCGTGGGCTGGCGGTTCGCGGGTTGTCGCTGTTTGAAATTACCGAAGCTTACGCATATGTACATTTTTCAGCTCTCGAGTTTGCAATTTGTATACACGTAAACACTGGATAAAACCGGTAAGGCGCCGTAGTTGGCGATGCACGAGCGAGCGCGAAGGAAATGTATGGGGAATTTCAACTCGATCGGGCAAGTAGTTTCTGAGATACAAAAAAGGGTGCACACGTGCAGAGGCACCCACCTTTGACTTGTGGGAAAGTGGGGGCTGAAAGGTCCGTAACCACACACCAAATTTGAACACAATCGGCTCAGCCGTTCCAGAGATATAGGATAGGGGGGTACACGTGCGCTCGTGCAAAGCCACCCACCCCTGACTTGTGGAAAGGCGGCGGCTGAGCGGTCCCTAACCACACACCAAATTTGAACACAATCGCCTCAGCCGTTCCTGGGATACATAATAGGGGTGTGCACGTGCGCACGTGCAGAGGCACCCACCACTGACTTGTGGGCAACTGGCGAATGAGAGGTCACTAACGACACGCCAAATTTGAACACAATCGGCTCAGCCGTTCCTGAGATATAGAATAGAGGTCAGGCCGTTGCGGAGTTATTGCGAGAAAATACTTGTCAACACCCCTCACGCGGCACGCGCCACGCGCAGTGGTAGTCCCCACATGATTCGGCACTGGTCTCAAACAGGGTAGGTTTGATGGGGCTGCTGAGCAAAGAAGTCCGCTTGTCAATCGGACGTGCGGTTGCAGAGATATGAGCTTTTCAAAAGCGTCGCCACGGGCCGGGCCGGGCCGGGCCGCTCATAATAAGATTTGTCTCATACACCACGGAAGGACGAGCGAGCGCTTCGCGCTCGCTCGTAATACACATAATAGCAATGAACTGTAGAGGACTTGCTCACAAAAGAAACGCCGAGACGTAATGCACTATATTCGTCAAACGGACTCCAATGTAGTGTTTCTCCGAGAAACGCACTTGATAGTGGGTACATTGCCTTTTTTCAATGACTTATGGAAAGGAAAAGTTACCATTCTTGTTATTCATCAGTTAGCCGGGGCACATGTATTCTGATTGGAAGCAGTATACAACATAGTCTGATAGAAGAAATAGTATAAGATTGTGGGAACTGCGTTATCATAATCTGTAAAATAAATACTGACACATTTGCTTTCATCAATATATATGGTCCAAACACAGACAGACCAAATGTCTTCACAAAACAATATTTGACTGCCTAGAGCAGATTGAAGTGGATCATATATAGTAATAGGCGGAGACATGAATTTCACTACCGACCCCGAACAAGACTGTCTTAATTACAAGAGAGAAAATAACGTACACGCTAAACGGAAATTTATGCAATTAGCAAATACAAACTGTTTAATTTATATATGGAGACACTTACACCCGGCTAAGCAAGAATATACATGGTTTCGTAGAAATCCTTTTCAGTGTGGTCGATTAGACATGTTCTTTGTCAGCGAACATTGATTAAATTTCGTAAAAGGAGTGAATATCGCTCCAGGATACGGAACAGACCACAATGCTGTAACACTTACAATAAAGACACGACAACAACCAAGAGGGAACGGTCTCGGGATGTTTAACGTTTCACATTTATCGAATGACAAATATGTACAACGTATGAAGTCGTGCATACTTGATGTAGTAAAACAATACACGGTACCATTATATCAGCAATAATATTATAACGATTTTAAAAAGTATGCGGTAATACAGTTAACAATCAGTGATTGTTTATTCTATGAAACACTTATTATGATGATTCGTGGAGTAAGTGTCAAGTTTGCAAAGTTAAAACAAAACAGGATAGGGCTCTAGAGCATGAACTGAAAATGGAAATTAACATTGCACAAAACATTTTTAACCAAACGGCAGCCCAAAGTGATCTGACCCAGCTTGATATTGCAAAGAAAAAAAAACAGAGGAATTGAGACAGCCAATGGTTGAAGGATTAATCGTTCGATCTCGAGTCACATGGCACGAACAGGATGAAAAAAGCTCCAAATATTTCCTGTGTCTAGAAAAAAAAGAGATCAGAGAACTAAAGATATAAGCTCAGGCTCCACTGTGCACTTTTACGTGATGTGTTTTTTCGATTTATCATTTTATCGTGTCGCTTTTACATTTTTACACTTTCTAGCTTTTGCACTTTCTAGCTTTTGCGCTTTATCGTTTCCTCAAGCAATAACACATGTTTCACGTGACACACTTCGTTAGGGAACTTCCGAGACGGGTGGAACTGTGACACAATCGGATTATCACAATATTTTTGTTTCGCCCCGATATTGTGATCCAAGATCAAGTTATCTTACATCAAAACCGCACTACATTGTGGTTTTTACCTTTTTTCGCACCCTTCCTCTACTATACTGCTTATTTCCCACGCCCGTACCTGTCGCAACGGTGGCCGAGAGGTTATAGGCGCTGACCAAAATGGTATAGTTATTAGTTATCCGAAGATTATCCGAAGAAGATTACGGGTTCCAAACCCTGCCAGGCGGCTTTTTCGCCGTATCACATTTTTCTCTAATAAAAGACGAGGCGAAGCACAAACGGATGTAATTTCCCAGGAAAAGCTTGCATACAAAACGTCAACAATCGTTGTTCCCCTGCACACAAAGCTTAATTGAATAGGTATGTATCAATGTATGATCATGGTAAATACCAAGGTTCATATAGATAGTAAATACCTGTTGTGCCGCGGGCTTCAATTTGTTCCTTAACAAGCAACCTCTTGCCTCTCCACAGCTCATTGAATGGATATTAGGGAAACACAAATCACTTTTAAATTCCCCAGCTTCCTCTCACTTGTGACTTGAACTCCTAACATTCATGAAATCAAGTTGAAGCCGCTTGAAACACAGACAAGTTGAAACCGCTTGACACTGCCACAACGGAACCAACCGCCCGACACACGCAAAGATGGCCATCGGAATGTTTTGTTTACATTACGCAACGGCGAGTTCAGAAGCTCAGCTTTCTTTTCAAACGCAAGGTGGCAGGAGTAGTTTAAATGCAGCAAGTAGCTTCTTTGCAAATATTCGCTTGAAACACAGCACAAATCACTTGAAAGGTGGCACGATGAGCACAGCAAACTTAAAGTGTAAAAACTTTCAACTGATCAAACATTTTCTCGTTTTTATCCTCTCTCCCTTTTTCGTTTTTGCATGTTGATTAGACGTTTTCTGGTTACACTTTTGGACTTTTCCGTTTCGATTTTGAGGTTTACCGTACCGATTACGCACTTTTTCATTTATTCACTTTCTCATTTCGTTCACTGTAATTATTGTATATTAACACGAAGGTAACATTTTTATGAACGTGAGAAAACGCAAAGTCGACCCGATAAAACGTAAGAGCGAAGCGATAAATTGCTAAAGAGCGCAGTGGAGCCCGGCAGATACAGTACATTCAAAATGGAGATCGATTGATTACCCAACCAAAGATGATTCTTGCTGAATTTTATCGCAACTTAAAGAATAAATACAGTAGTTTGAGTAGTGGAGAACCAGATGAGACTCTTATATCTAATAATATTAACACTAGCGGTGTCGATTTATAAAAATGATGGGGGGGGGGGGGGCGAACAGGAACGGGTCCGAGGGGGCATATATCATCGACACGGTTTTACCCAAACAACTGAAATGGGCCAAAAATAACACATTTCATGATGGTAAAATAAAATGTAGGGAATAGGTACAACAAGTTTGTTTTAAATCAGTTCTTAAAGAGAATAGGTCACCTTTAACCCGCGCCCCGCCGCGCTGGGGGTAAATTTTACCTACCTCCTCCAGGATTTTCTCAATAACTTGAACACTATAAAAGATAGCAATGTCAAACTATCAGTACCTTATTCTGCATCAATTTTACGTCTTCTCACTAAATTTCACTGAAATTGAGGTCGTACTTTGGAAGATAATGACGTTTTAATGACGTCACATCATGCCATTTTTGTTGGAAAAACGATAAGTGTTTGAAAATTCGTAGAAAATCGAGTTTTAAATTGCAAATGAAAACGACCAAAGTAAGGAAATAACATTCTCTTCAAACTTGCTATCTCGGATTTGCGATATTTGGGGTTTTTGATGCCTTTTGGGGGGGAATTTCCACATTTTTTAAAGGATATTATAAAAATCGGAATATATGTTAGAGAACCAAGTATGGACGATAACCAAACCAAATTTCAAAGCAATATCTTTATTTTTTACTGACTTATGGCTCCTTAAGTATAAGTAACTCATGACGTCATTTTTTAAGTTACGTTTTGGCTTTGGGGCCTTTAGTGACCAGATACAGACAAATAAATACCACCGCTTTATTTCTGAGACAAAGTTGGTCTAAAAACATGCTTTTTTATTTATATTAATCAATTTCAAATTGTGTCCTTATTGTGACCTGACCTTGACGGTTGACCTGAGGGTCATTATATGGGGTGAGATTGTAGCGTGCAATTGGGCTTTGCAACATTGCATAAACAAAAAATGCAACAAAAAATCAATTAAACAAATCAATTTTCTGTAAAAAAAAATATCTTCCTGACCCGTTTTGACCGCTGATTACAATGACGTTAAAATCAGCGCTCTAAGACTTCATTTGCAATATTCAGAGCATATTGCAACATTTTGCAACAATTTGCAACATTTCAAAAATTTGCGTGCGGGAGTTTCTTAACCTCCCGGATCGATTTACGGCAACGTCGACCCGCTATTTTTCGTGGTTTTTCAGAATACCCGCGAATGTATATTAATTTCAAACAGTTGCAATTGCGCTGCCCGGACTCGTACATAATATTTTTGATGAGGCTGGCCATTCGTCAGTCAACATATAGGCCTCTCACTGCTCGGATATAAGGTATGTCAAGATGGTATGTGGAGTTCGGTAATTGGTGGATATTAGGACAGGGTCTCCCACGACAGAGCCTACCGGAGTATGTCCCGACAGATGATCCGTCGCGGCATCCCTTCCCCATTTCAGCTCCCATGATCCGCCACCCAAATCATCCTGGTCCCAACCCCAACAAATACAATCCCACCACTATCTCCCCGACCTTAACAGGCTCCTCACCTATAATTAATCGCTGAGCGTCAATTCTCCCACTGGTCCTTAACTTAAACGATTATTCTGGCATACAGTCATTGATTCTCGCTCCCATTTATCCTCCTTTCAAACACTAATCCAAATGCACGGGTTGACGCCCCGGTATCTCCCTCTTCCGTCTACTGCCCTCCAGTGGTGCTATTAATTACGGGTGAGAGACCTTGACCGGGTTGGGTTCCCCGCTTTTTCCTCTAATCCTCCCGATAATGTCCTCCATTGCCGTCCCGCCAAGTGATTAGTTTCGGCCGCCGCTCAACCCTCCATGGTCCGCGGCTCCGCTCTCTTACCCCAGAACATCTAAAATTATCTTTAAATTCTCTCTGATCTTTACATCCCCATAAATATTATTTCCTCCCCTCGTTACCTTTCCAAGCTTAACGTTCCTACAAATATAATTCCCTTTCCCTTGTTATATCGGAATATTCCGTCTTACTGCGCCACCTAATCACTTCTCAACCGTTCACACAGCCTACTAAAATTCCGCGGTCGCACGGCTCAGAGCTACTTGGCTAAGTTGCGGCTGCATTCGCTGCCGACTTATTGCAATCACCGAAGCCAGCACGATGGACCTGCTCAGTCACGCGGCGGCCTTTACCCCTCGCCACGTCGCCACTGATCCTAATCCTTCCGCACGTCATGGTGCCTCCGCGACAGCATTCCCCGGTCGCCCGGTACGACCTGGGGAATTCCATGATGGACATAAGACCTACAAATTTTGTCCGAGGGTCGGGAAGACGAGTGTGGCATATTGCGGCACAAACAACATAAGATCTGTCAACCGGCATACCTCACAAGCCCTCCTCGATGGACTTCACTTCGCTCAGCTCACCCGCTCTCGGCCCTGCCTGGCCTCCCTTAATCACCTCCTCTCGACCTGCACCACCGCCTAATAAAACTCCGAGGTCGCGCGGCTCAGAGATACTTGGCAAGTTGCGGCTGCATTCGCTGCCGACTTATTGCAATCACCTGGTCGAGCGCGATGGACTTATTCAGTCGCACGGAGGCAATCACCCCTCACCGCGCCGCCACTGATTCTAACATCTCCGCACGTCGCGATCTCGTTAGAGTTAGCGCCACCCGGTTGGCCGGCACCACCTGGGTAACTTCGCGATGGACATAACCTATATTTTCATCCGAAAGTCGGGAGAACAAGAGCTGCACGTTGCGATACAAAGCGCCGTGGCCGGCCTGATCGTCCGGCGTACATCACAGGTCCCCCTCGATGGACATAGATCTTCTCCTCTCGGGCGGCCCCCCTCACCCCTCATCACCAGCTTCTCACATCTCAACCACCGATCTTCACTCCAGCGGCCCAACCCCTCGCCCAAACCACCTCCCTCCAGCGGCACAATCCCTCGCCCAACGCACCTTAGCTGCACTGCATCGCCCGACTCACCCGCTCGCTAGCCCCACTGGCCACCACAGCATCTGGCGTCTTACGGCGTTAGTTCCTGGTTAAGCGTCATGGCTCTGGAACGATTCCACTATCAAAACAACTTACTTTGTCCCTCCTGGCGCCCGACATTAGTATCCCGCATACCTCCCTCGTTAAATGATTACCCAAACCCGTCAGCGAACCAACCGTTATCAGCAGAGTCAAAATACACACAGGGGCGTAGCACATACCAACCTCGTTTCCCGGCTAGGATTAAATCGTCCTCATCGAAGATTGTCATTCCTTGTTTCTCCGATCTCCCTCGCATGTTCGACGTCAGCGTGTTTCGACTTTGGAAATCACACGCCCACCTGCGTGTATACGTGTGAGTTTGTACGCATGCACGTGTGTGTTTGTATGCATGAACGGGTGTGCGTCATACGCCTTCATGAGTGCATAGACGTACTTGTGCCCACCCGTGTGCATACGCATACCTGTCCGATGCGTGTATGTGTATGGGTATGGGTATGGGTATGGGTATGGGTATGGGTATGGGTATGGGTATGGGTATGGGTATGGGTATGGGTATGGGTATGGGTATGGGTATGGGTATGGGTATGGGTGTGTGTGTGTGTGTGTGTGTGTGTGTGTGTGTGTGTGTGTGTGTGTGTGTGCGTGTGTGCGTGTGTGCGTGTGTGCGTGTGTGCGTGTGTGCGTGTGTGCGTGTGTGCGTGTGTGCGTGTGTGCCTGTGTGCGTGTGTGCGTGTGTGCGTGCGTGCGTGCGTGCGTGCGTGCGTGCGTGCGTGCGTGAGAGTGAGCATGTGCGTGTGCGTGTGTATGTATGTACGTCGCTAGTGTTATCCCAGGTAAACTCAAGTTAGTGCCATTGGCTGGTCCGTCATATCTATATCCATTTTCAACAATTACGCGTACAATTCCCGGTAACTGAAAACATCTATAACTTTAACTCTTCGAAACATAACTATAACTTCATCGTCTGTCTCAGTGTTTATGCGCCCGAGCCAGCTCTCCTCCGTCCGCCGCGCTATACCAGCTGGTGTCAATTAGCCGCTGGACCCTTTCGCCGCCGCCTTAACCGACGCCGTGAGCTGGTCATTCCCTACGTGCCTGGCCTCGGCGGGCCGGGTACGGAGACGCGTCACATCACAGCAGACATTGCTTGGGATGTCAACGCCCTGACATTTTTAAATAACACGATACTTCTCTGCGAAACCGGTGCCAATAGATCACCGTGAGCAATTTATTAAGTGCAAGTAATTGGATAAAATGATATATCTCTTCACAAAAGTTCAGTTGCAGTTAAGTTAGTTAAGTTACAGATTTAAATGTTTTATATAGAAGCATCATATACCGTAAACTTTGAACCTGCCGATAGCTTGCTAGCAGCTCCTGATACTCTCAAATCAAACGTGTCGACTGACAATGAGCTTGCCACCCGGTTCGTATACTTTCAACGAAAATAATTAAAACCAGGATTTACCTAAAACTTCGGGCACGCCGAACCTGTTCCGACCCCATCACGCCTTGTGGCTCATCGATCATAACTCCGTTGAGTTCAATGACACAATCCGTCTCTGAAATCCTTCATCTTTATTATACCCCCACCTGTGCGGTTACATGTTATATGAATAGCTACGTCACGCGATTTATTTACATCCCTCCCGTGACACATATTTCCCCCGGCCCCTCTGCTGGTCCGTCACCCCATCAACTATTCCATAACACCCCCGTCCCCGCCCCTCCTCAAAATCCACACTTCACCCCTCCCCTCCTCATGGTAAAGATCCCTTCCCTGGGTCATTAGATCCCGGCCGGCTGCCCCGTTCCGTCCCTCCCGCCCGAGATCCCTCACTGCCTCATATCGCTTATTGAAGCACACGACGTTAGGTACGACGCAGGGTGACAGACCGTGGATATTTGGATATTGCGCGGGTGGGGAAATGAGCAGCGGCCTTACTGTGACAGATGACAGGTGCAACCCGGATGATGCGTTGATAGTTGCCGCTCCGAATCGTAGCGCCTGTTTCAACGTTCACTCAGTCACTCGTCCGCTCCATCAGTTTAAATGGGCGGACACCACTGAACTCCTAACGAGCCAGGCCCATCTCCCCGGCGCGCATTTCCAGCACCACTTCCTTTCTGGATCCTCCCGGCCATGTTGTCCTGCCCTCCTGACGGTGCGCCTGCTCCTGGTCCTCCTGACGGCGCGACTGCTCTTGGCCCTCCTGACAGCGCAACTGCTCCTGGTCCTCCTGACGGTGCGTCTGCTCCTGTCCCTCCTGACGGCGCAACTGCTCCTGGTCCTCCTGATGGCGCGACCGCCCCCGGTCCTCCTGACGGTGCGCCTGCTCCTGTCCCTCCTGACGGCGCGACTCTCCTGGTCCTCCTGATGGCGCGACTGCTCCTGATGGTGCGACTCCTCTGGCCCTCCTGACGGCGCGACCGCCCCTGGCCCCCCTGACTCTCTTTTCTGGCCCTCCTGATGGCTCGACTGCTCCTGACCCTCCTGACGGCGCGACTGCTCCTGGCCCTCCTGATGGTACAACTGCTCCTGGCCCTCCTGACGGCGCGACTGCTCCTGGTCCTCATGATGGTACAACTGCTCCTGGCCCTCCTGATGGCGCGACTGCTCCTGGTCCTCCTGATGGCGCGACCCTCCTGGCCCTCCTGACGGCGCGACTGTTCCTGGTCCTCCTGATGGTACAACTGCTCCTGGCCCCCCCTGACGGCGTCACTGCTCCTGGCCCTCCTGATGGCGCGACTGCTCCTGACCCTCCTGACGGCGCGACCTCCCCTGGTCCCCCTGCCGGTGCGACTCTCCCTGGTCCTCCTGATGGCGCGACCCTCCTGGCCCTCTTGACGGCGCGACCGCCCCTGGTCCCCCTGCCGGTGCGACTCCTCTGGCCCTCCTGATGGCGCGACTGCTCCTGGTCCTCCTGATGGCGCGACTCTCCTGGCCCTCCTGACGGCGCGACCGCCCCTGCTCCCCCTGACGGTGCGACTGCCCCTGGCCCCCCTGACGGTGCGACTGCCTTTGTCCCTCCGGTTTGCTCGCGGGCTGTCACCGTCTTCAGCTGGCCGGCATTCCGAGAGTTCAGAGGCCATCGCCCCGCAGTCCCGACCGCCGGGCACTGGCTTTTCCGGCAGTGGTGTTAAGAGGTGAAGCGGTGCGAAGTGGCGTGTGTGAAAATGACCCGGAGGTGTGTTTACTCTGCTGTTGGGCGGCGGGGCTGGCCGGCTAGTGATTTCGCTTCCTGAAACATGGCCGACGGTACTCGTGCTAACGTGGCCGGGCCCGCACGAGCTCAGGTGCTGAGCGGTGGAAAATTTAGCCGTAGTTCCAGCACGAAGAAATGTAACCAACGTTACAAGATTGTGAAAATGGCTGCTAATATCGAATTGTACGTGTAAAATAACCAATACAACATGTGTCACATGGCTTTCGTAGACCTGTGTGTGACCTTTTGCGACCTTCCTTGACCTTGATTCTTGCTTACAATTTCACTTTCACTTCTACGGGAGATGCATTATACCTTTGAGAGCACCTTGTGCAATAATAGTCGCAATTTAAGGCTTTGGATGGAAAGTAAGACCCAAAACTAGAATACCTCAATTTTTACCTTTGACCTGATCATGACCTGACATGTGGCCTTATTTTAAGAATGTCGGGTCAGCATTATATTCGTCTCCTTGAGAGCTTTCGATCGCCGCCTTGCGCGTCCCACTGCGGTCATTGGTTCGGAAGATACGAGGGGGGGTAAAATTTACCACCCCAGCGGGGCGCGTTCGGCTGGAGACCCCAGCGGGGCGCGGGTTCATGGGGTTTTGAACTGAGATAGCAGATTTGTAGAGCAAATCGAAAAATAGGTTGTGGTGAAATAATTACCTCGCTATGCTAAGTAATTTCCACACAGGACTATAGTGGGCCCCTTTTAGAAGACTGTTTCGGGGCGGTTTCGGGGCACGAAAGACCGCCCCGTGCCCCGAAACCGCCACGAAACAGAATCTTCTAAAAGGGCCCACTAGTCCTGTGTAGAAATTACTTAGCGTAGCGAGGGAATTATTTCACCACAACCCAGTGGCGCACGCAGGATTCTATTTGGGGGGGGGGGGGGGTCAGAGCCCTAACAGCGGGCCCCCTTGTGAGCGGGCCCCCACCCGTTTTTAGAAAACTTCGCGGATTTCGGTCACTTGTTTTTGAGCGGGCCCCCTACAGCATGGGACCTGAGACATTATAATTTTCTTGTCAATGTCGTGTAAGGTGACTGCGTGTGCTACTGATGTGCGAATTTTAGGTGCGTGTGCTGCTTTATTTACGGTGAGACGATAATCGCCACAAATACGCACAGACCCGTCAGACTTTGACGCGAGAACCAACGGCGCAGCCCACTTACTCGATCTCACGGGTTCCCAGAGTCCCTGATCAATCTCGGCCTGCAGCTGCCGCTCTACCTGTTCACGATACGCCAGCGGCACAGCGCGAGGCTTGAAAAACCGCGGCTGGACATCGGGGTCGACCTCGATGCTCACCGGCTCGCCAGAATAGCGTCCCAACTCCGGACTGAAAACATCGGCGAACTCGGTCACCAGCTCGTCAATGGAGGCATCAGTCGACACCCAACAGATGGCCGGCCAATCCAGTCTGAGTTTGGCCAGCCAGTCCCGACCAAACAGAAACGGACCAGATCCCTTCAGAATGACCAGTGATAGGTCCGCCACTTGAGACCCATACCTAACCTGAACCTGTGCTTGTCCCATAGTGGGCAGCAATTCACCACTGTACGTTTTCAACACTTTGGCACACGGCTGAACCACAGGGCCATCTACCGGCCAGATCCTCCTATACTCCTCCTCTGAGCACACAGACAACGCCGCCCCGTATCAATCTCAAGCCGCACAGGTTTGTCATTCACCAAAACATCGACACACAGTGGCGGTTTCCTTTCAGCAGACATTTTCACCTCCTGAGATCGGAACAGAAAGTACACATCATCATTATCATCAAACCCTTCCGAGGCGGTCGACACCGCCTGCGCTGGGTCTAGCAAGCACGCTCCTCCGAGCCCGCCGCCGTCCTGGGATGTCTCCAGCCCCGGCTCGCTGAGATGCTGCACACGCGGCGCCCCGCCGAATGCACAGGCGGCACGCACGTGACCCACGGCGTGGCACCTGTAGCAGCGCAGCTGCCGGGCCGGACACTCGGCCTCGGCGTGCTGTCGCAGGCAGCGGGGACACTGCATCAGGCTCAGCTGTCCACGACCGGCATCGCGAGGCTGCCAGTGCATGCCGCTGCCACGTCCTCTTCCTCCTGGAGATCCCATGATGACGGGTGCATCACCGCCGGTGCCGTAGCCGCCGCGCGACCAGTGCCGCTGCTGGCCGAGCCCGGCGCCACGTCCCCGTCCGCGGCCGTAGCTGCCGCGACCTCTGGCGCCACCCCGGCTGAAGTAGTTGATGACGTCACCTCCGGCGCCGTCCCTGCCGAGGGAGTTGATGACGTCACCAGACGCCGGCGCCCAGCTGAACTGGGAAGCGTCCGCGTCTGCCGATTCGCTGAGTTGGGCGATTTTAATGTCCGATGTCAGCGATAGATTCGCCTCCTTTAGGAGCTTGGCTTGAACATATTCGTTCCGTAGGCCACAAACAAATTGGTCCCTCAGCATTTCATCGACCGTGGCACTCAAAAAGTGACAGGGTTTTGCTAAGTGGCCTGGCAACAAATGCCGATACGGACTCTCCCGCTTCTCGAACTGCCCGGTTAAACTGATATCTTGCAACGATCGCTGACGACGCAGGCTCAAAATGGTCCAACAAAATCTTGACGATATCCTTATAACTCACTGAGTTCACTGTGGCAGGTGCGATCAAATCTTCCAACAAACTAAATGTATTTCCGCCCACTACACTCAGGAAAATTGCACGGCGGCGCACATCTTCCTCCTTCACGCCGTTCGCAATGAAATACTGCTCAACCCGGCGCGAATAAGTCCCGAAACACTCCACACTCGGATCGAACGCTGGCATCCGTCCAATGCCTGTCATACCTGCCACAGCTGAGCGTCACTCTCCCGATCCAGTACCACTTGAGTCACATTCCACCAAAATCCTCCGCTCTCGAGTTACCTCGTCGCCAATGTTGTACACACGGTGGTCCGGTCAGTACTGGCTTGTATTCGGCCCGACCGCACGCCCCAGGCAGGGTCGCAGGGACGCTACCAGACACGGTGACCGGGTAGGTCGCAAGGGCGAGGTCAGTTACAGAAACCGGTAGGTTCACTCTATCACAATTTGCATTTAAATTAGAAAATGCATTATTCTTTGGCCGAATTCAGGCTATTTGGGAGGCTGGCTCTTCGGGGTCCTTGGATACGCCAGTGGCCAGAAAACATGGGGGGGGGAGGAGGAGCACCTTTGGGGGTCGAACTTAACATTGGAGGGGGAGCCGAGGGCAACTCTAAAAGTATTTAAATCGACAGTGTCCCACAATTTTCGATTAGGGTGGGAAATGACACCTAAATATCAATAATTGTCCACTCTCGCAACCCCATTTTTGGTGTGAATTTTCCACTCCCAGCTTATAAATTGTGATATTTATTCTGACATAAATATACATACATATAAACTAAAAATACATGATTTCAAAGAAAGCTACTGCTTTTCATATTAAAAACAAATAAATATTGTACCATTTTCCATATAATTTTTCACTATCATGGTCTTCTTTGGGTTCGAATTTTCCACTCTTGACACCCAAGCAAAAATATAATCTTGTGACACTAAATCGACACGTACTATACATGTACCTATATATCAAGTAATCTAAGGGCGGAAAGTATTGGTGGGGGGGGGACGAGAGCACATCATTGGGGGGGGGGGGGGGCGAGAGCACCATTATGGGCCGAACTCAACATTGGGGGGGGGGGGGGGGGGCGAGCCCCCCCCAAATGTTGTCCTAACCTAACCAGTCCTAACCCCCCCCCCAAAGGTCAGATTAGGACTGTTTTTATACAGAGTGTTCGTTGCATCGATGAAACATGGTCAATCAATCCTATCTCACAGAGAAGGTACTATTAAATTAATTCCGAAACAAGGGAAATCCTTACATACATTCAAAGGATGGAGACCGATCACGTTGCTAAATGTGGATGATAAAATAATTTCTACAGCCTTAGCAAACCGTTTAAGAAGTGTAATCGATAAAATAATTGGACCATCTCAAACTGCACATATATCAGGCAGATATATTGGTGAAAACACGAGATTATTATTCAAAACAATAGCTTTCACTAAAACTAATATGCTTCCTGGAATGATCGTCATTGCTGATTTCGAAGCCGCCTTTGAGTCAGTGGCATGGCAGTTTTTAAGGTTGGTAATGAAAAAGTTAAAATTTGGCAGCTATTTTCGAACAATGATCAATCTGTTCTACCTTAACCCTATTTGTAACAGGGGGAGGGGGGGGGGGGGGGGGGGGGCGGATCCCCCCCCCCTCCCCTCATGTTTTTCGCAGATATCTCCAGAACGGCTGGGAGCAGGCCCATGAAATTTTGGTACTTTTCCTAGAATTGAACGTCGCATTTGGAGTCAAAAATTTGAGTTCTTAACCTGAACAGAGGCGGTTCCAGGGCACGGTTTTGGGAGGGTTCGGCGGCGACATTTGGCGATAGTACGGAAATGCGATCTTCACGGTTTCTTCCTTAATGCCTCAAGTATGAAGCAGTTACATCGGTTTACGGTGATTGCAACAAGTGCAAATTAGTTGATGTTAATGAACTATCATTAAAATTGCATGGCAGAGGCGGTTTCAGGGGCTTGAAAAGGGGGGGGGGGGTGTTCAAGTAAGTTTCAATGCTTGGTGGGAAGCCAATAGAACAATGTAAGGAGCATTTAGAGCTATCAAGATGTAAAAGATAGCTTCTCCTTCCATTATTTTCATAATTTATTACATATAGAGTTGCAGGGGCGTGTTCAGACACATGAAAAGGGGGGTGCCTGGCATGGTGATGACGATATGCCAGCGATTACGGCGCAATAGACGGTTAACTTATAATGATATATGCACATATGAGGCCAGGAGAGGGAATACAATCATTTTTTTGCAGAGGCGCGCTCAGGAATGGAAGAAAGGGGGTTATATTATTGCAAGGAAACTAAGATGCACGGGCCTACAATGACAACATTCTACAGTTTTCGGATGAACCACGCAACACAGGGTACTCTACGAGCGATTATGAGATAATAGGCGAGTCCAGGTAGGGTTAAAAGGGGGGTAAGCAATGTGAATTGAAGTTGTAAGTGAAATAGTCATTGTTGACTAGTTAGTATCATAATTGCGGATACTATACTTATCAAAATGTCTTGCGCCTCCCCAGTTTGGATTCTGGATGCACCTATGATGAAGTACAATATGCAAAAGGAACTATCTACGATCAGGAACTTATTTATAGTGCTGGGTAGCAACATACCTGCGGTTAATATTTTTTCCCCTATTTTACCTCCCTTTTTCACTAACCTGGTACCGCCTATGGCAAACAAATATAATTTATAACTGTTTTGTCTTATGTCACAATGACATACCATTTCATTTTTTTTAAACATAAAAAATAGTTTTATTCCGCATTTACTTCACCCCCATATTGAATGACCTGCACACGCCTATGGTTTTGCATTTTCCAAAGTCATTGCTATATATCAATCTCCAGTTCAATCTCTATCGATTCCTATTAGTTGTGTTAAAATCGGTTAATAAACATGACAGCTGTGTTGGATCACATATACCCCTAAAATTTGTAGTTTTTGCCCCCCATTTTTTTTTTTAAAGAAATGTAAATCGTATTGAGGGGAACCAAACGCCGTTTCATTTGTGAAAATCGGACGGGTAGATCTCGAGATCTCCGGGGGGGGGGGGGGGGGGGGGGGGCGGAATTCGCCCCCCTGTTACAAATAGGAGTAGCCAGGAGCCTGTTACAAAATAACCATTTCAGCCATACCGGAATTTTTTCGGCCATATCGGAATTACAAAATTCCGATATGGTACGGGGTTTTTGGTTTTTTTTAAAGGGTTGTCATTTTTATAGTTTTAAGGTACCGGTAGCCTCGTTATCGATCTTTCGTGTGGTGGATTCGGTTTTAGCCTAACCCTACCGGAAGTTGGTGAAAAATTGGTCAGAGTAAACAAATTTTTGTTGTCAAAAAGTGAGTTTTCGTCTTCCAGCCCTAAAGCCTAGGTTTTTTTTAACTTAGGGGGCTCAAATTTCGGTTACCTCCCTAACGTTTTATCCTGACTTCTCCTGATTCTTCGGATTTAACCTACTTCCTGTTTGAAAATAACGGCCTAGCCCAAAAAATGATGAGAGGGTGTACGATTCTTCATACCACCAAATAGTCTTATGTAAATTCAATCTAAGTCGTTAAGGTGCATGTAAGTATTACTTCTTAACTACTCAACCGATTTTCAATCCGTTTAAAAAATCGGACTCTCCTTCCGATTCTACATCCGAATATTTATCGTTTTTGGGGGAAAATATATAGGGGGCGCCACAGTCGACTTTTACGCTTTTTGAACAT
This sequence comes from Chirona hameri, assembly GCA_036785665.1. NCBI lineage: Eukaryota > Metazoa > Arthropoda > Thecostraca > Balanomorpha > Balanidae > Chirona > Chirona hameri. The sequence goes on from JAXIVJ010003849.1 coordinate 61,517, forward strand.
TTTGTAACTAACGTACCTTTTTGTTCTTTTATTATGTTAAAAATCCGAGATAGCTAAAAGATGCATCTTAAAAAGACGCATCTTTTGACTATTACAAATTGTTGACAAAAAATTGTAAATTTTAGAAATTTTAAAAATCACTACAAAAGTGAAGTTTTTGATTTTTAAGTCTTCGGATACGCTGTTTTTGGGAATGTAATACAAAGTAAAAAGAAAATACGTAAGACGGTGCATTTTCACCAACAGAGAAATTGAAAATTGGTTGAGAAGTTTTTGAGATAGGAGGGATAGCATTTTCAAAATGACGCGTTAGCAAAATTTTAACAAGTCCATCAATCAAAGACAAAACACGTTATGTAAGGATTTTTTTCTCGATAGAACACCTTAGAATTACCTATATTTTTCATTTTTGGCATTAACTAAAAATCAATGTTTGGGGTGGTTTTGGGATTTTTTGGATTTTTATTTTTTTATTTTATTAAAAAAATATGGTAGATAATGTCAAATCACACAATTTCAACCCCTTGATTTTTCTTGTAGATTTTTTTTTTCACAAAATTTATAGGTTGAAAACTTTTTGGCGGGAAAAAAACACGAAATTTGAAAATGAATGAGAGCAACGTGCTATAACTGAAAAGAAGCAGAATTTGATGGCAGGTTTGATTCTGCATCCAAAAAGAAGAAAAGTTGACGAAAAAACAAGTTATTCATTTAAAACTATATATATATATATATTTATAAAAAACAATATTTTCAAAAAACAGAATATTAATCAAATGTCAAAGTATAGGGGAACTCTAAATATGTTTTCAAATTTGCAATCGGATGGTAAGTTTTTGACTTATTTAGCTCCAAATGGTAAAAAATGTATATGCGTCAAGCTTTTGATATACATTTTTTTTTTGTTTTGACAAATATTTCCTGTACAACTCAGCGAGCTAAACAAAAATCTTTTTTCCATTTTCTTGTAGCTTTTTTAGTTTTTGAGTAATCACGGTTACCATTTTAAGAAATGTCACATGTCATTTCTTAAACATGTTTCAGTGTATATACTCATATTTTGTTTAATATTCGACTAATCTGAAAAAAAAATATTTTAAGAACCGGCATGAAGGGGGCATCAATTTTCATGTAAGCTGACCTTCTAATCGTACTTTTTACGAGCTCAGTTTATTTAGAAAGTTTAATTAAAATTTAAGTAGTTTTTCAGCAGCAACTTTACCAATATTAAGTATAAATGGTATTTTTTAAAACGTAAAAATGCTACTTCTCATAACGGTCATGAATATATAAAACACAATTTGTGATCATCTATAGTTCTTCTTAAAAACGCAAAAAACCTCAAATGTAAAATGTTTTTTTATTTTTTTACTTTAAGTTAAATGTTTTAAAAACAATTGTTTACACTATTTATAAGCCCTGCACAAGGGCTACTGAAAAACGAAAACGGTTTGGCTTTATTAATTTTATTTTTTTGAGTGACAAGTGTTCTAACTTAACTTTTTATTGTACTTAAAGTTAAGCATAACTATAATTAAGTACATCATATATTGTAGGTACATTTATTGGCTATCAAAAATTGAAATCGGTGTGGCTGTAATAGTTTTGGTTTTTAAGTTATATGCATTAACATATACGATTATACTGAAGATATGACTAGAGGGACGTCGCTTTTGTGAAACATAAAAGTAGCAAGTTTTTTTGAGTTTTCATAACTAAATATAGTGCAACTTGGCCAGCTAAACAAGAATATGTTTTCCATTTTCTTTTAGCTTTCATATTTTTTTAGTCATAGTGGTTTACATTTAAAGGTTTTAAACCAGTCTTTGCTTAAACATGGCTGAGTGTTTATGCTCCTAGCGTGCTTAATAATTCAGGAATTTTAAAACGAAAATTACTTTTGGAACCGGCAGGAACGGGGCAACATTTTATAAGCAAGGAAATTCCTAAATCTACATTTTTCAAGCTATGTTAATTCATTTAGTTTAATTAAAATTTAAGTAGTTTTTTTAGCAATTACTTAACAAATATTAAGTATAATTGTTATTTTGAAACCCCCAAAAATGTGCCTTCAAATGGCGGTCACGAATAAATAAAACACAAGTTTTGATCATGTATGGTTGTTCTTAAAATTGCAAAAAACGTACATTTTAAAACCACTTTTTAAGTTTTCCACTTTAAGTTGAGTATTTGTAAAATTATTGTTTAATTTATGAAAAATCCCTTTGTTTAGTATATCTGAAACTGTACACGTTTTGGCTCTATAAATTTTAGTTTTTGAGTGACAAGCGTTCCAACTCAAATTTTATTTTTTATTAAAGTTAAACAATTAAAACAATTATTACCTCACAGATCATAAGTACATTAATTGGCTATTCGAAACTGAAACCGATTTGGTTCTATTGATTTTATATTTTAAGTTATAGGCATTTTTTTATACCAGTATATTTCCAACATGCCGTAGACCCTTTAAGCCTGACTAGGGAAAAGGTTCGGAGGCTTTCAGTCTTCTGAAGCTTCTTCGGATCGTAGGTACATCCCTTGGCTATCCAAGACTAAAAAAGTTTGGTTCTATTAATTTTGTTTTTTAAAGTAGAGGCATTCCTATCTACCAGCATATAGCCACCATGCAATAGACCCATTAAGCCTGACTACCGAACAAAATTCAAACTCTATCGTTTTTTAGGTGTTTAATAGGCCCTTAAGGACAGTAAAGATATGCCGCTATAGTAATGACAGGATCAGGAAGAAAACTGTTCAAAACAAATTCAGATTTTTGCCGCCAGGTGGCAGCACTTAATGTTTTCCTAAAACTTAGTAAACAAAGACTTAAAATCAAAAATGGTAAAATTAAAAACCTGTTTTAGATAGACAATGAAACAGGCTATCAACTAGTGTTTCAAATTTGCTCTCAATTTTTATGTCACCCATAAAAATAAAAATACTGAAAAAAATCATTTTTTAAGTTTTGTGCTTAAAAATAGGTATTTGGAAAATTATTGGTTTCTTTATTTAAAAGTGCTGCACATTATCTATCTAAAACTAGTAACAGGTTTGCATCAGGACATCAAATATTTTAGGTACATTCATTAACTATCTAAGCCTGAATGTTGTTTGGTTCTATTTATTTTGGTTTTTAAGTTATAGGAATTCTCATCTACCAGTATATAGCCACCATGCAATAGACCCATTAAGCCTGACTACCGAACAAAGTTCGGACTCTATCGGTATTTTGAGGTGTTTAATACGCCTTTAAGGACAGTAAAGATATGCCGATATACTAATGACAATATAAAGAAGAAAACTGTTTAAAATTAAATTCAGACTTTTGCTGCCAGGTGGCAGCACGTAATGTTATCCTTAAACTTAGAAAACAAATACTTAAAATCAAAATATGTAAAATCAAAAACTTGTTTTAGATAGTCAATAAAACAGGCTATCAACTAGTTTTTTTCTTCCAATTTGCTCTCATTTTTTTTCTTCTCACCTATAAAAATAAAAATACTAAAAATAAATCATCTTTTTAAGTTTTGTGCTTAAAAATAGGTATTTGAAAAATTATTAGTTTTATTTATTTAGAAGTGCTGAACCCTATCTATCTAAAACCAGTAACAGTTTGGCTATCAAAATTTTGATTTTCACCTGACTAGCGTTCTTACGCAAATTTTAATTGTACTTAAAGTTAAGCAATTTAAAAATTAAGTACATCAAATATTTTAAGTGCATTCATTGGCTATCTAAGACTGAACTTTGTTTGGTTCTATTTATTTTGGTTTTTAAGTTAGAGGAATTCTCATCTACCAGTATATAGCCACCATGCAATAGACCCATTAAGCCTGACTACCGAACAAAGTTCGGACTCTATCGGTATTTTGAGGTGTTTAATAGGCCTTTGAGGACAGTAAAGATAAGCCGCTATACTAATGAAAGTATAAGGAAGGAAACTGTTCAAAAACAATTTTAGATTTTTGCCGTCAGATGGCAGCACTAAATGTTTTCCTAAAACTTATAAAAGAAATACTTAAAAACAAAATTAGTAAAATCAAAAAATTGTTTTGGATAGGCAATCAAAAAAGCTATCAACTAGTTTTCTCAAATTTTTGCTCATCATTTTTTTTCACCTATAAAAATATAAATACTGAACAAAAAATCACATTCTTAAGTTTTGTGCTTAAAAATAGGTAATTGGAAAATTATTGGTTTCATTATTTAACAGTGTTGCACTATATCTATCTAAAAATAGTAACAGTTTGGCTATCAAATTTTTCGTTCTTACCTGACAAGCGTTCTTACGAAAATTGTAATTGTACTTAAAGTTAAGCAATTGAAAAATGAAGTACATCAAATATTTTAGGTACATTCATTGGCTATCTAAGACAGAAGTCTGTTTTGTTCTATTGATTTTGTTTTTTAAGTTAGAGGAATTCTCATCTACCAGTATATAGCCGCCATGCAATAGACCCATTAAGCCTAACTACCGAATAAAGTTCGGACTTTATCGGTATTTTGAGGTGTTTAATTGGCATTTAAGGACAGTAGAGATATGCCGCTATACTAATGAAAGTATAAGGAAGGAAACTGTTAAAAAACAAATTCATATTTTTGCCGCCAGGTGGCAGCACTCAATGTTTTTTCTAAAACTTGCCAAACAAATACTTAAAATCAAAATTGATAAAATAAAAACAGTTTTGGATAGACAATTTACTGATCTATCCCGTAGTGTTTTCAAATTTTTGCTCATATTTTTTTCACCTATCGAAATATAAATACTGAGAAAAAAATAACCTTTTCAAGTTTTGTGCTTAAAAATAGGTATTTGGAAAATTATTGGTTTCTTTATTTAAAAGTGCTGCATCTTATCTATTTAAAACTAGTAACGGTTTGGCTCTATAATTTTTTATCTCCTGACAAGCGTTCTTACGCAAATTTTAATTGTACTTAAAGTTAAGCAATTTAAAAAATAAGTACATCAAATATTTAAGATACACTCATTGGCTATCTACGACTGAAATATGTTTGGTTGTATTTATTTTGTGTTTTTAAGTTAGAGGAATTCTCATCTACCAGTACCATGCCCACTGTGTAATAATGTAAATTGCCACCATGCCATAGACCTATTAAGCGTGACTACCAAACAAAGTTCGGACTCTATCGGTATTTTCAAGGTGTTTAATAGGCTTTTAAGGACAGTAAAGTTATGCCATTATACTAATGACAGTATAAGGAAGAAAACTGGTCAAACACAAATTCATGTTTTTGCCGCCAGGTAGCAGCACTCAATGTTTTCTTAAAACTATTAAAACAAATACTTAAAATCAAAATTAGTCAAATCAAAAAACAGTTTATAGTAGTAAAGTAGTAAAATAAAAAAAACGGTAAACAGTTAAACAGGACATAAAAGAGGCTATTCATTAGTGGTTTCAAATTTTCGCTCAGAAAATGTTTTTACCTATAAAAATATAAATACTGAGAAAAAAAATCACCTTTTTAAGTTTTGTTCTTAAAAATAGGTCTTTGGAAAATATTGGTTTCTTTATTTAAAAGTGCTGCACCTTATCTATCTAAAACTAGTAACGGTTTGGCTCTATATATTTTGGTTTTTATCTGACTAGCTTTCTTACGCAAATGTGAATTGTACTTAAAGTTAAGTAATTTAAAAATCAAGTACATCAAATATTTTAGGTACTTTCATTGGCTATCTTAAACTGAAACCGCTTGGGTTGTATTCAATTTAGTTTTGAAGTTAGACGCATTCCCATCTACAAGTACATAGACAACTTTGCAATAGACCCTTTAAGCCTGACTACGGAACAAATGTTGGACTCTATCGGTGTTTTGAAGTGTTTAATAGGCCTTTAAGGACAATGTGTATAAGCCACTCCACTAATTAGAGTATAAGGAAGAAAACTGACCAAAAAAAACAGATTTTTGCCGCATCTAATAATTTATCATTTATATTAATTTAGCCAAAACCCACTTAAATGACAAAAAAAGATGTCACCAGAATCACATTAGCTTTTTCTAACCAACGCAAATGTCAAAACTTTAAAAATACAAAACTTTGAAAATGTAGCACAAAAAATAAATATTTGTTTTGTTGAAGAAAAAAATGTCATACTTTTTTTAAAGCAAAATGTGATAAGAAATATGATAAGAAGAAAATAAAAAATAGAATCGGAAGTCACAATTTTTTATTTTTTTTTAATTAAAAAAAAAAATGTTTCCCTTGTAAGATGCAGAAGTTGTCACCTAAATATATTGTTTTTGTAATTTACATTTAGTAACTTAAGGAGTTATAGCTGATCGTTCCGATATGGGGAAAATGGTATACATTTTTGCCATCGGCCGAGCGGGACTCGTAACCCGCCGACCCAGTTACGAACGTGGTTCGGTCGATGTTCGTTGTTTTTCATGTTTTTTAGTGACAGCGGCTTGTTATAACTCAAAAGAAGCAGAATTTAATTACGAATTCGATTCTCCAATGATAAACAATACAAAATTAAAAAACAAAAAAGTTATTTATCAAAAACCAGTTTTTCACATTTTTTTTTTTATTTTTGAAAAACTGGAATACGAATTAGATCAACAATTCGATGGGAAATGGAAATCCGTTTTCAGATTTGAAATCCGGTATCACTTATAGAAATCCAGTATATATATAAATCCGGTAGCACTCAAATATGTAAGGTACATTCATTGTCTATCTAAGACTGAAATCTGTTTGGTTTGCGATCTTCACGGCTTCTTTCTAACTGCCTGAAGTATAAAGGAGTTACATAGGTTTACGGTGATTGAAATGAGTGCAAATTAGTTGATTTTAGTGAACTATAATAAATATTGCACTTCAGAGTCGGTTTCAGGGACTTGAAAAGGGGAGGTTTACAGGAAGTTATTTTGTATACATTTTTCCTCCCTTTTTCGCTAACCTGGCACCGCCTATGGATGCAAATATGCTGTATAACTGTTGTGTCCGATGTCACAATAGCGCACCATTTCATTTATCGAAAAAGAAGAAGGAAAAAGACGGCTTTATAAGGCATTTATTTTACCCCCAAATTTAGTGACCTGAAAACGCCTATGATTTTGAATTTTCAAAAGTCACCATCATATATCAATCTCCAATTCAATCTCTATCGATTCCCATTATTACGTTGAAATCGGTTGATGAGCATGCCAGCTGTGCTGGATCACAAATACCTCTAATATTTGTCGTTTTTGCCCCCCTGTTTCCCCCTATACAAATTTCGGATTTGTGTTTTTTTATAAATGTAGATCGTGTTGAGGGGAATCAAACGCCGTTTGATTTGTGAAAATCGTACGGGTAAATCTCGAAATCTCGGGGGAGGGGGGGGAGGGGGGGGGGGGGGGGGGGGGGGGGGGGGGGGGGCGGGCGGAATCAGCCCCTCCCCTGCCACTAATAGGGGTAGCCGGGAGCCTGCCATTAAGAGTTAAAGAAATACGAATATCACAGTATGCCGACGATGCCATTTTACTGCTGGATGGCTCAAGCTTTTCTATGATAGGTATTCTTAACCCTATTCCCTGCGGGTTGCCAAAATTACGTTAACCTGCGGGGTGGCAGATTCTGCCCCCCCCCCCAGAAATCTCGATAACCGCTTGGTCGATTTCGATGGGGAAAACGCCATTCGATTCGTCATGATATGAGCTCTCTTTTTGGACCCCGAAATTATTGTTTTGTTCAAAAATGGGGGCCAGGGGGCAAAATATACGAACATTTTGGGTGTTTTTTGAAAGGTCATTGCGGCCTTGAGGCTCGACCAATTGTCATGCCCCAAATGTTTTTGAGCTTCAAATGTACTGGTCTTTAAATATATCAAAAGACAAAAAAAATACCAAATCGTAGGCGTATTCAGGGAATGTAAAATGGGGGGATTTTCTGATACAAATATGTTCTTTTCGTGATTGTTTGGGACGACATGAACGTCACATGTGGGCATGATTTGCTGTAATTTGTTAAATTTAATATATTGCGCATATGCGGATCCAGGAAAAACATGGGGAGCACCATGCGCGTAACGTTTTATCATCTTACTAATTTGAAGTTGGACCTAATTTGAGGGTGGGTATCGCCTCCCATTTTTATCCTGAGTGCGTCTCTGCCCCAAAAATATGCACAATGTATGTATCTATGTACCCACATGTATATATGATGCGCATTGCATTGCAATTGTTTCTGACGCATTTATTGCACTGCAAACCACGAAGGAAGTATGCGCCGCAAAACCGCATTCGTAACACCCTCCCCAAAACAGGACCCTGGAACCGCCTCTGTTGGACCTATTTTTTCAAAATTTTGACACAACACGAGCCATTAAATTATGGGAAAAGTCACATAGTTTCAGGACGCTAAGCCTAACGGTTTAGAAGCGGCAAGTGAACAACCACCGGGAGGGGCAGAATCTGCCCCCGCAGGGAATAGGGTTAAAGGAAATGTTTCCCCTTCTTAAAGTTGTCAAATATACGCTGGTTGTAGTCACAATATGAAGTAAGTTCTGCTGAAAACGATGGTGATATTTTTATCTCGAAAGGTTACTTAACTTTATACAAATTAAGTTTTAAATTTGGGATGATGACCTCATGATTGAGCTATAGACCGCCGCTGATTGACTGACAAAGTGGGATTGGCTGAAAAAGTCGCTGTCAGCCAATCAGCGGCGGCACTAGCCTAGACCCCATTTTGAAAACTAGAAATTGAATAGCTTAAAAACGGATAAGTTTTGGGGAAAATGACCATAGTATTTTCGACATTTCAATAACGGCCAAAGATATCTCAGTTCAAAATTAATACAAAGGTGAAACATTCCCTTTAATGAACTAAATAAGCTTGCTAAAGCTTCAGGGTTTAACATAAATGTAGATAAGACATCCTGCATCCCGATAGGACCACTAACACCGGAAAAGATTAGTACCGATTGTAGTATTAAATTAGTTACTGAAGTGAAAAATCGGCACCACGGCCCGCTTGGATGGCGCCCGAGTGCCTATCTTGAGAGGGACCTTCGCTGGCTGCACAGCGTGGCCGTCTCTGTGGTGGCCTCCAGGTCTCGGCATATATACTTGACATATATCTTAGTCCAAACAGAATTAAAGCTACGGATATAAATATCAAACATGTTGGGCCTATTATTCAGAGAAAGAGATAGGACAGTGGAAGAGACGAGAACTTACTCCGATAGGAAAGATATGCATAATCAAGTATTGTCCAAACCCGTACATTTGTTCATGGCATTACCGAATCCATCTTTGCAAATAATGCAACAAATCGAGACCATGTTGTTTCGTTTCGTTTGGAATGATAAAAATGATAGGATAATGCGTTCAAAACTAGTACAGAGCTATGAAAAGGAGGGATTGAGGATATTACAACATTCATTGACAGCATGAAGCTAGCATGGCTTCAACGTCTACTAATTTCAAAAGCAGATTGGACTCATGTGACGTTTGTGCAAATACCGAGCGTTGAATTCCTGTTAACATATGGGAAAGAAAGGCTGCTTAGCATTCGAAAAAGAATCAAGAACCCGTTCTATGTTGATGTAGTAAATGCACTGATAAGATTTAACAGATACTATAATCCAACTTATGAGGAGATACTGTCAGAGTCAATATGGTTTTATAATCATACAAAGTTTTCCAGAACCATCATAAAACAATGGGATCAAAAGGGGCTTCGATTCATTAGCGATTTATTCAGCACCTCTACCGGCCGCTTACACTCATTTACACGTCAAGGAGGAGCTTAACCAAATTTTCAAAATGGATGACATTTCTATGTTATGAGTCATTAATCCGCAGTCTTCCTGCTGGTCTGCGACATCATACCGAGAAGACACATACAGAGACGTTGCGTCCAAATATACCTTTCAAGATAAATATGGTGATGAACAAAGACAAGTTTGCCAAATATACGTACACTGTATTCACTACATCATTAGAATCCAATAATGCGACAGTAAACCAGAGATTGAGATTGATAAATGAGAGAATGACATTGGGGATCACATCATTGGATCTTCAACACAACTCTTAAATGCCACAAAATCCTCATATTTCCTCTATATGCATTATCGAATCATAACACGAATATTTCCAACAAATAAATTGTTGCATAGTATGAAAGTATCGCAGACAGATCAATGTTCCTTTTGTAATGATGCAGTGCAGAGACTACACATTTATTATGATTTTGTCCGAAAACGTAAATATTTATTAAAGCAATATTATCACATTTAAAAGGAGAATATAATACAGTAGTGGAAGTCAATGTCATCACTTGTTTTTCTTCTCAGTGATGTTCCAAGCATTAGTGCTCTCATTATAACTCTTGGAAAGTATGTCATACACACAGCACGATTGAATGGAATAATTCCTTCCTTGCCAGCTATGATGCATGTCTTGAAATCAGAGGCTCTTAAAGAGTATCACGGTCATAAAACGAGGGAAAAATTGGAACAATTTGAAGAGAAGTAGGGAGAGCTCGGTATCATTATTTGTTAATAGGTTGAATGATGCCTACTAAACGTAAAAACAGCGACTCCCGCGTGCCGTCGGCCCGTGCGGTCAGTGCCTTTACTACCGTGCTGATTACAAAGCTACTCAACTAAGCACACACACGAACACTCAAACACTCCGGAGCTATATCAGAATAGGATAGGAGTGGCCCCCGCCCATCCCCACCCGCGCAAACCTGGGACCGGCCCTCAGCATTCTTTGCGGGGCCGGTCGGCCGGCCGGGGGTGCGGGCGCCGACCCAGTTGAGCCGACGGCTCGCACGCCCGGCCGGTGCACAGTGGGCGTAAAAGGGGATTTAGCCTCGCGAAACCTATTAACCCCTATAACTTGTTTACCTTACAACATGCATCAACCAGTGAAACATCATTAGAAAGCGAATTAATCAAGGAATACATTACGTTAAATAGCGGACATGTTGCAGGGCTTTTGTAACGCGGGGATTGCTTGCAAGTTGCAATACAGAACATTAGGGTTACAATTTCGATCTCCTCGGATCTCCGGAATTACTGGACTGATTTTACCAATTCAAACGGAATTCGATGTCTCTTGAAAATGTGTGTGGGGAAACCTAATATTGTTGACCTCAGGGTCACCGATAACGTCACAGGTCACGTCACAGGTCACGTCACAATGTTTGACCGTGTCATAAAGGTCTCGGTGGATGGAATTGTCGCGCAAAATTGCGATAACGCATTAGCAGTCAATAAATCGGTACGATTCGTGTGTCTGACACTTCTAAGTACCATTCTAAGCTTTTTATGACCTTGGGTCAGGTCAAGGTCATCCGAGGTCACGAGGTCAAACTGCCGATTACTCTTATTAGGCGTTGTAACACATGTTTATTGGTTCGTTTTTCGTCTCGAACCCGAAAAACGACCCTATAACATTGTTTATTCCATAGAAATAGAAGTAAAAAGCAAAAACAAAATGCATTTTTTATGCATGGTAATGCTGTGAGAGGTGATCGATTTTTGTCTTTCAAAGGTCATAAGTAAAGTATTTTTGACGATATTGACTTAAAATTTGGTACACATATTCACTGGACACGTCTCGTTTACATATATTCCAGTGTTGGATAACTGGTTTGTTTGGAAAATATTGCAAAAACTATATTTTGGGGTCTTTGGATTTCTCAAACTTTTGAATTTCAATAAAATCGAAAATCGAAGATTGCAGTTTGATAGCCAAGTCTATTCTCAGTCATTTGGTATATGATAATTGAATTTGTCTTAAAAAATGTACTTTGACAGCGTATTTTGCAAACCCTTATTTTTCAACAAAAACCGCAGAACATGACGTCACTCTGACGTCATTCCCGGTTGACCTATCATAAGCTAATCTTTTTCTTTCAACAAACATGTGTAAAATTAATGTGAGAGAGAGTATTGGAAGTTTGGTGACGATACCGGTGTTGGTTTAGGAGATATCGCAAATAACGGAGGGGGAGATAGCCCCCCCCCCCAATTAACTCGCGGGTTAATATGATTTTTCAACAATAATAATTTTAATAGCGTGCAATAATGAGGTTTTTGAGGTATCCAGAAAACATTTTCGGCAGCGTTCGAAACGTTTCGCTTGTTTGCTGACTGACCTTTGCTGACTTGTTTAATATTTGCTTTGTTTATATTTTTTTGCCATGTTGAGAGATCGTACATTTTCACACAAATTGTGCAAATTTGCCATCATAAATGTATTTCTGCTTTGAATTAGGGTTAGGCTTTTCCACATCAGGGAAATATGGTACCAGATGTGGTCAGAACTTGAAAGATAAGTATCTGTTGTAGAACTTGGGGCACGACTCTAATGGCTATCCCCAATAGATATCCCAACATTTTGCTCTTGGTGTATCCTCTGGGTGTATAAGACAAATACATGAAATTAGTACATATCTGCTACAAGCACAACTACTAAATGCGCAATGCATTGTACCATATTGTATATTGGTCTCCCGAGGGCCAGTCGCCTCAGATAAACGCATTAATATTATTCGAAACGTTCAAAAACGAAACCTAGGTATATTTGACAACTCGGTTCCGGTAAGCTTGGACAAAAGTCATTTTTTGCCATGTCCTTAGATAATTGATGATTCGGCGGACGTACATTTCACCCTATTTATTATTTACGCATGTATACTTTATGGAACTATTCCAGGTAGAGGTAGACCTTGTTCATGAACCTTACATTTATTTAATTCTTCACACATTTCACAGCACTATGACGAGTTACAGCTAGTCACTATCACTGCTGCTGTAACGCTCTGCTGTGATGCTGTGCCAGTCTGTCCACCAACCAATGAGGACGCTTCTGAGTCCGCTGTAGTTTGGTGGTGGTTTTATATCATCGTTGAAATAAAAACCTTCAAATGCGAGCTTAGATCATATACCATGCGCTGGGTTCCTACACCCGGGCGCTCAAGTAAATACGGAAACTTCTTGCAAAATGTTACATAAAAGGCTAAGGCGCAAGTTTGCGCAACTTTTTCAAGCTTGACCCGTTATATAAGATCCCAGCGCACATCCTGTTGCTAGTTTTGATTCGCTACCTGATGATACTTTTTATATCGGCACTATCGAATTTAATTATATTATTTTTAAGCATCAACAGAGATAAGGCGATATATTTAATATTTATTTGGCTTATTGATTTGCTCAATCTTCTAGATCTGACTATCATATGCACGACAACATATCATTACATCACACTATAACACACTAGGTGCGGAAAATGCAAGCATATTGTCTCATCATCCCATTTGCCAGAACGTTTAAATCGCCCGTGAACGATGAGTTTTTAAAGGTGATGTGAACTCTTGTGTTTAAAGTCCCATTCCTCTACGAACAAAACATCGAATGATCAAATAAATGTGATTTTGGTGATCAATGGACATTTTGCAGTCGAATGATATACATTTTTTTATCGCAATCGGTAATTTATTTTTTTGAGTTCCGCGA